>JAJPUD010021431.1:6951-23070 GCA_023553655.1 Myrmecobius fasciatus | reverse complement strand
TTTTTTTTTTTTGTAGGAAAGGCAAGAAACCTAAGATATATGGCTTGGATAGGTTGTAATTACATCGCCTTTTTCCTTCCCCCCAAGGGAGGGTTTGTCCCAAGCATGTGAAAACTTCCCTGGCTAAATAGGCAGATAGGAACATTTTGTTTCAATGAGCCAAGAAAGAGGCAGAAGCAGGTACTTTGTAGTGCTTGGAGATTGGTCAGATATTGAAGACGCCATATCAATCAGCGCCATTGCCAGTCATCTTGACTTTTTCCTTACCACCAGGCTCCAATGATAGTGGAAGAAAGAGTGAAGCTGGTGACTTTGAACAATTCTACCTCACTTAAATCCAATTTATGCACAAGTCAAAAAGGATAACTCATAACATTTTACTATTTCATAATTTTACTATTGAATAATTTTATAATTTTACTATTCAACTACTGGTAGAATCTTCTTAGCTAATATTGGTATGATCAGCCATTGTCAGACACACTATCCATTGACCCCAATATCGTGATGCCATTTTGGTTCTCTTTGAGTACAAAAAAGAAACACAGCAAGCCCTCTCTCCTCAAACTATTTTGTATTCTTTCTGTTTATATATTCTGAATCTACTCATACTTTCCAGACTGTCTCCTCCATTAGAATGGATGCTTTTTGAGGGCAAAGGCAGACTCACTTTTCTCTCTGTATTCTTAGCACTTACCACAGAATCTAGTAATAAATAGTTACTTAATGAGTGTTTGCTAATTAATCAGCAGTGTTTAGTAAGCACTTAATAAATGTTTTTTCATTTATTTATTTCCTATTCATTCAGACTGAAATGAAGACATATAAGAAGGGAGTGAACCTTTTATGGGAGAGGGATTTAGGTCAGACCCTAGGAAGAACTATTTGTACATCAGAAGGTGGTGAGATTTTGAAATATGTCACTAAAATTGATTTTATTTAGACATTTTAGGGAGATGATGGTTGGCTTTCTAAGAAGATCTCAGGGAAGAAGTTTTTGGACAGAAGGGATCAAATTATAGACTCAGGACCCTTCTACTTCTATATGTATTCCTAGAAAAGTAAGAGCCCAACTTATTTTGGAGAAAGCTAGACTGGTGATGGCTTTTGTGTTTTTCTTTTTTTTAAAAAAATATGATATGGGGATTTAATTAATGTTTATCTTTGATTTTTGTATAAACCAAATGGAAGAGACTCTATGTGTCTGTAGGCTCTGAGTGTTTATCTTGGTCATGGTTCAGACACAACTATACACTGGATAAAGATACAATTCTTTTTACCTTAGCCTCTCCTGTTTAGTTCTCTGCTTCCCAAAGGAGCTACTTTATTTACTGCTTTGCCAGCTTTTCTAGAATAATCAGGGTATGATTTTGTGGGTAAGTTATTTTTTTTAATATGCCTTGGTAGGTTTTGATCATTTCTTGCTAGTTAGGATTATAGTATAACTACTTCAGAAGGCATGGCTCCAATCCTGCCACTTATTAGTTGCGTGATGCTGGTCATCTAACTTCACATCTGAGTCTTTCTTTTCTTTTCCATGAATAAGAGGGTTAGACCAGTTGACCTCTAATGTCCCTTCCAGCTCTAACAATCGCTGACAAGAAGGCCACTGAAGTTTTATGTATGAGAGTAGCTTCGTGACTCCAGAAAAAGAAAAAGAAAGTCTTTGGTGGGTAGCCAGTTATGGAATTAGATCTGTTAGGATGATTTGTAACTATTAAGGCTTATTCCTCCTCCCTTCCAGTCCTCCGTCCCCTAAAGAAAAATCATCTTCTGAACCAACTGGACTCCAGCCTAGAAATGGGATTTTAAGTTTGTGCAAAAGTGACAGATGTTGGAACACTAGAAAAGAAAGCAAGAATGAAGATTGAATTCAAATGCTGGGGCACTGTCAAATTGTCAGCTTCTTCTAGGATGAAGGATGATGTAATTAATATAGTTTGAAACATAGGTCTTTTCTATAAATCTGTGGCACATGTAGAGAGATGGTCAGCTTGAACTTAGAGAATTTTTATCTGGTAAAATTTTTCTGAATTTACTCCAAGGTGAAAATGAGTGGGAGGCAATGAAGTGGGATGGAAAGAACACTAGATTGGAGTCTTATGACCTGAGTTTGAGTCCTGCCTTGGTCATAACCAGCATAACTTGAGTTTTTGGCCCTTCAATTTCCTTCTTATAAAATGGTAGCAGGGAGTATTAGCCTATGTTTGGAATGCCTTTTTCTCCCATCTCTTCCTTGAGTTTTATCCTGAACTTTAAAACTCATTAATATTCCTTCTCCTTAGAGCCTTTTCTGGTCAGCAGTAGCTTTTCCCCTTGGATCAAAGAATAGGGTATCAGAAGGAGTTTTCCCAATATATCTATAATGAAAGATTGGGTGTCATAGTTTTGTTTTGCTTTAAAGGAGGAGATCCAGACCTGAGATGTAAAATGGTGAGTGACCTATCTACCAGTTGGAGGATAATATAGTAATGCAGATGGATAATTAATTTTTAGTAACTATATGGTATTAGAGAATTCCCTGGGGCAAGAAGGTTGTAAAGAGAGTTGTCTCAGATCACACAGCCACTATGTGTAGCAATGAGACTTAACTGGGTCTTCTTGACTCTGAGGCCTGCTCTCTGTCCACTAGGATGTTCTGCTGCCTATATTATAGCTATTAGTTCTATTATGTTCTCTTCCTACTAGATTGTAAGGTCCAAAAGATCAGGGAGTGTCTTATCTATGTTTTCTATTGTCCTTAGAATCTAGTACAGAGTTTTACAAATGGTAAATACTATTTTTAAATGAATAAGTAATCTGCAAGGTCCCATCTAGCTCTAATAGCCTATGAATGGGAAGAGACAAATAGTTTAATTTCTGAAATTGTGATGCCTTAGAGGAGAATCAATTAGACGGTGTGGGTATGAAGGAAGGGTGGCTGGATAGGATGGGGAATTGATACCCACAATGAGGAAAAATTTCTTCCTCAACAGTACAAGTGGAACTAGCAGAGTACCTTGGATTTCCACCCTAGGCTCAATGTCTTTAACTATGAAATTGATATAATCCTATTTCATGGTACAACTTGAAGAATTGTGGTTTTTTTGTTGAACAAATTTAATTATTGGCTTTTAGTTTTTGTATCATAAGTCATTTCTATATATATCCTGCCTTCAGTAATTGAACCTTGTATATATAGCAACATTTTTTTTTTAAATTCCTTGGAGTATAAGAATAGCTGTGAAATCTGTGGAATAAAGGGTATGAACAAGTTAATGACATTTTTTTCTTTGTATAATTACAAATTGTTTTCCTGAATGGTTAGATCAAATCACAGATACTCTAAAAGTATTTTAATGTATTTATAGGAAGGACCCTTATAAAAGACTTTTAGAATAATTATGCAACAAAGATCATTCTATTGCTAAAAATTATTCCAGTTAGTATTGTGTCATGAGGTTGCTTGTGACTGTTTTAATCAAATACCATTTATATGAGAAGTTTTGAAAAGACAACACTGTAGTGTTTATTATGCTTTCCTCTCTAAAATCATAAATTATTTTTAAAAATGAGCTAGGGGAGTTTAGGGAACACTCAATAATGAATATCAAAGCTGGGAGACACCTTTGAACATAGAACATAGAATATAAAAATTGGAAGGAACCTTAAATATTGTAACCTGAGAACACAAAACATAGAATTGGAAAGACCCTTCAACACTTTCTAGTCTTAGAAGGCAGCTTAGAGCATGGAACACAGAATATAAAGACTAAAAGGGCTCTTAGAAATTATCTAGTTTAATCCACACATTCAAAAAAAGTATTTAATTCTTTCAAAGGGTAGATTGTTTTAATATGACTGCCTAAGGTGTTATCTGGGAGTGGGTCAAAGTTGCCCAGAGTTGTTCAGAAGGATAGATGAGAGCCATCATAAAAAATGAACCTCTTGAAATTTGGAAATTTGGAAAATTGAACCAATAAGGAACAATTCTTTTCCTCTTGCTGAATAGAAACCAGTATTTCTTGAGGACCCAACCCGTATAAGGTCCTGTTGAGAATTCATGGAAATGTTATTTTGCAGATACAAGCAGGGTACAAACACAATGTTCCATTTCACAGATCAAATAAACAACTCACAAGCCAATGGAAAGGGACAATCAGAAGTTATATAGAAGGCAGAAAAATATACTCTGAGTTTAGAGTCAGTCCCAAGCCAAGAGAGTCTCCATAGCAGAGTCAGAAGGGAATTATACTGTGTGTGGAACAATAGCTATTTGCTTCCTATAAAGAATCAGTCCCAGACAATCTCTCTTTATGGTTCCATATTCAACTGATAGCAATGGCAGATGCAGGCTTGGACACACAATAGTAATAACATATATATATATATATACATATATATGTATATGTATGTATTTATGTATCTTTATATATTACAAGTTACTTTCCCTCCCAATAATCCTATGAAAGAGATTTTATATATATATATATATATATATATACACACACACACACACACATACATGTTATTTGTATAATACATACATACATATATTATAATGTCCATTTTAAATAAAAGGAAACTAAAGTTGGGGGGGGGGTCACAATTAATAAGGGTTGAACTGGAATTCAAATCCAGATCTTTTAACATCAAGTCCAGTGTTATTTCCATTATTTCCCAAGGACTCCTATGTGGCCTCCTGTTGCTATTTCTTGTAAACCTGGGATGCCTTCTACTCGGCATTTTTTCCAGGAAAGGAAAGTGTTAACCCTAGATTTTTAAATTTCAAGGGTATGCTTTTGGCTTGCTCCTGTCCCCACAGTTCTTTTGCATGGGGATATTTTTATATTTTCCTGAACTTTTTCTTCCATGACAACTTCTCGATTCCCCCTCACCCCTACCAGTTGACAATTATCTTTCCCTCTTTGAATATTGTATAGGATTTTGTACCATAGTTTAGAGGCAGCTGTGTGGCACATGGATAGAGCACTGTGCTCAGAGTCTGTAAGACTCATTCATCTTCCTGAGTTCAAATTTCGCCTCTGACATGGATTAGCTGTGTGATCTTGAGCAAGTCACTTAGTGCTGCTTGCCTCTGTGATAGAGAAGAAATGGCAAACCACTCCAGTATCTTTGCCAAGAAAACCCCAAAACGGGTCACAAAGAGTCAGACCCTATGGAAAAATGACTGAACAAGAAATCGTAGTTTATGTTGCATTGTAGTAAAAGATTAAGTATAATATTACAGCCCCCCCTGCTGAGTAGCATCTTAGTATAGTTGATAATGGAAAGGCCTCACAGACAAACACTGGTTGGATGCCCCTGAGCCCATCAATTGACCTTTAAATCCTCCACACAAGACTTTAGGAGTATAAATTGCAGACCAATTCTGGGCTATTAAGAAAGCCTCCTCTTCCTGGTGGTGATAGGGGGAAGGCAGTTCCCTAAACGGATTACTGCTTAGCACAAAGCCTGGAACATAATAGGTACTTCATAAATGTTAATTGATTAATTGACTGATATAGATTGAGATGGTGTCACAAATTGATTCCCCCCTTCTCCCATTGCCTCTACTAGATTGTGACATGGGGGTAAAGAACTTGAAATCATTATCTGCATTCTTATCTCCACTCCCACTCCCAATTTATTATGCTGCTTTATATATAACAGAATATAGTTATTTAATGAATGAATGAATGATCCCCTGCTTTGTACCAGGTGGCTCTGAACAGGGATGAGAAGTCATTTTAAAATAGAGCTGGGGATACTTCAGAGATGACTGATTTATGAGCTTTATTAACCTGATATAATATTATTTGAGTAATTTATTATCCTGATCAAAATTGCACAAGGAAATTAATAAAATACTAAAAAGTAGTAATATGACAGTGATTACATAGATGACTTCAGCAATTTATTCATGTTATACTACTCATTGCATGCATTATCATTATCTTATTTGAGCTTTCCAATAACCCTGTGAGATATGTGGCACAAACATTATTATCCTGCTTTTACAGATAAAGGTATAGAAATCCGTTTAAAGGACTTGCACAAAGTCAAGCAATCACAGCATCTTGTGAAATGAATGCCCCATGTGTATTTGAACTATCTAAGTGAATCTGAGTGAAATGCTTTTGGTTCTTGATTTGGCTGTCTCCTTAACTTGGCTTGGCAGAACTCAGGATTTTTTTTTTTTTTATATCTTTACATCAACACTCAAGATCCTTTTTTGGTGGGGATTGAGAAAGGGGAACAGAGTTGGTTTTTGGAGAAGAGTAGGGGGAGGCCTTAAAGAGCACTTTAACCTCAAGAGCTGATGACAGAGTTGGAAAAGTTAGTCTTGGATGACCTGGATTGTGCCCACTTTTAATTTTAGGTTACCACATTAATCACATTACCCAAGAGGCAGCATGGAAAGAATACTGAATTTGGAGTCATAAAGGCATGAGTTTAAATCTAGGCTCTGCTATTTTTTACCTGTGTGACCTCAGGAAAATTGCCTCAATTCCCTTCTCTGTAAAATAAGAAGATTGAACAAGGTGGTTTCTAAGAGTCCTTGCGGGTTTAAATCTGTGAACTAAAATGTAGTTGCTTTGGAGGTGCAATTTTTTTCTATGGTAATATTGTAATAACAATAACTGACATTTACACTTTGAAATTTACAAATTACTTTACAAATATTATTTCATTTTATCCTTACAATATCCCTGAGATGTAGGTACTGTTATTATTCCCATTTTATAGGTAAGGAAACCGAGGATGATAGAGGTCGAATGTCTTGCCCAAAGTCACAAAACTAGCAATATCTGAGGACTTGACTCCAAGCCCATCTCTCTATCCACTATCCTTTTACTGCTGCCAAATGTTTTTTGCGACCCTCCCATTTAATTATATGATTTCATATGGAGTCACAACACATAGTTTAAGAAGCTTTAGTCTATTGGTTCTCCTACAAAAAGAAACTGACTCCAAAACACAAAACCAAATTCAATCCAATAAATATTTGTTAAAAGCCTACTATGTACTAGGCACTGTAAAATAATCCTTAAAGGAGCTTATGATTTTCCATTGAAGGATTTTAACAGCTAAACAGATAACTAGGATAATGATAGTTAATATTTATTTACTTAGGCCTTTAAGGTTTGCAAAGTGCTTTACATGTTATTTCATAATCATGGGAACATCAACCTTGGGAAATAGGGGTGACGATTATCCCCATTTTACAGATGAAAAAACTGAGAGATTAGCTGACTTGCTTAGGGTTATATAGCTAATAAGTGACTGAGGCCAGATTTGAATTTAATTTTAATTGCCATTTGGAACCTGTACCATTCTCATTTTTCAGATAAGATTTATTTTTATAGGTGCATAATTAGATTTTATCTGCCACTGACTTTGATATCAGATTTTAACACAACTAACTTTTTCCCCTTTCCCTGTCATTGAAGACTATTTTGGGAGGTTTATAATTACTAATAGGAACTTTTAAGACCAAGGCACCATAGAATCTTGGGTCTAAAAGTGGTCTTAGTGATCATTTCATCTGGTCTCCTCAATTTATGGATGCAAGTCAGGCTTAAGCAATTGACCAAAATCACGTAGGTGGACAGTAACAGACCCAGGTTTAGAATCCATTTCTAGGCATGTTCATGCTAGTATTGGGACATTTTCCAGAGTGTGTAGATAAATCCAACACTTGGGAAATTGTAGAAACCATTGCCTGTTTGTATTTATTATTTCCCCCCATCTTTGAGGAATGTTGGGGCTGCCATGTTTCCCCCACTTATGACAATTTTATTTCATTCATTTATTTCTTATACAAGATTTTGAGTTTCAATTTCTTCCCCTTCCTTCCTCCTTGCCCTTCCTTCTTCCCAAGACGGTTAGTAATCTCATGTGTTATATATGTGCAATCACGTAGAACATATTTTCATAGTTGTCATTTTGTGAAAGAAGCAGAAAAAAAGAACAAACTATGAAAAAATAAAGACAGTGAAAGTAGTATGCTTTGATCTGCATTGAGACTTTTCCATTTCTTTCTCTGAAAATGGGTAGCATTTTTCACCATGAGACTTTTGGACTTGTTTTAGGTCATTTTATTGCTGTAAAGGACTAAGTCAGTCAAAGCTGATCATTGCAAAAAGTGACTGTTACTGGGTGCAATGTTCTCCTGGTTCTGTTCATATCACTAAGCATCAGTTCATGTAAGTCTTTCCAGGTTTTTCTGAAATCTGACATTAGACTATTTTAAAGGACAAAGCTAGGTTACAAGAAATTGTCATAGAAGATTCAAGTTCATATTATGTACAGCTCAATTCAGACGCAATTCAGATGCAGAGATAAAAAGTAGAAAGAGAAAGTATTTATTAAGTATTTTGTGACAGGAAGCAAGCAAAACAGTTCTGACTGCAGGGAAATTGTATTCTAATACAGGAAGACAATACAGGGCAGCTAGAAAGCAGAGTGGGGAGAGAGCTTTATCTATTATGTCCCACAAAATGCCTCTCCTGAAAAAAGTTGGTGGAATCACAAAGACCTAATTTCAAATCTGGTCTCAAACATTTATTAGTTTTATAACCCTAAGCAACAGTTTCCTCATCTGTAAAATGGGGATAGTAGTCACACCTACCTTCCAGGGTTGATGTGAAATAACATATATAAAACACTTTGCAAATCTTAACTATCATCATCCTATTTATCATTGTCCTGCTCTAGTAATAATATATAGTTGCCTATTTAGATGTTAAAATCCTTCTGTGGAAAAGCACTTAACAAATATTTATTGGATTGAATTTGGTTTTGTGTTTTGAAGTCATTTTCTTTTGTAAGAGATCCAATAGCCCAAGCTTCTTAAACTGTGGATCCTGATCCCATATAGGATAATATCATTGAATGTGAGGGTCCCAAAAAATTTGGCAGCAGTAAAAGACATCAAATATTTGGCCACACTTTAATTCTTTATGTAAAAATAAACAAGCATGCCAATCTTATTAATGTACAAATTTGCTTTTGTCTTTAATAAATAGTAAAATTATATGCATACCAGAGAATAATTTAAAAATAAATTTCTTTATAATTTATTATAAATTATACACTTCTTTTATATACTTATATACCTGGAGCTATGTAAAAATTTTTTGGCAAAAAGGGGTCACATATGGAAAAAGTTTGAGAAAATTTGCAATAGGCAACAGAAGTGACTTCCATATTAAGTTCCTGAGTAGTTTGAAGGACCTTTCTGATTTTCAAATTCTGTGATTTGTGAGACTTGCCTTGCTTTATTTGATCATTTTCTTCCTGTGCTTTTCAGAGTGCTGGATACTGACACTGGCAGGACAGTTTCTGGGAGACAGTCATAGCATCACAATCTTGGAACCTCAAAGATCATTTTGTCCAGCCCTATCATTTTACAGATTGGGAAACTGAGACTGGTGAAGTAATTTGTCCCAGATCAGACAGTTGAGGTTTGAACTCAGCTCTTGCTATTGGATTCTGCCCTGGTCTTGCCACATTTGAAATATTATGTTTGGTTCTAGGTACCACATTGTTAGAGGAATGTTGATAAATTTTAGAGTAGGGGTTTTCAACCTGGAGTCTATTAATTTGGGTTTACACAATATATTTTGATACCTATTCCAGTAGAAATTTTATGTAATCTTGTATTTTAATTTAGGAATTTAAAAATATTATTTTGTTATGGGGTTCATAGACTTTATCAGATTGTTAACGTTGTCCTGGACCCTAGAATGTTACAACCCCCTGTCCTAGAATGTTTAGATAATGGTGAAAGATTTTGAACATAATTCTTCTATCTTTCAATTGATTAATTGAAGCAACTCGGAATGTTTAACCAAACAATAGAAGATTTTTGGGGAAGGGTAGGATGTGTGTGTTTAAATATTTGAATATTATGTGAATACAGGGTATAGGCTCATCTTGTTTGACCTTATAAGGAAGCATTAGGAGCAGTGGCCGATAATTGCAAAGAGGAACATTTGGATTTGATGTAACAAAAATTTTCCTATCAATTAAAGCTCTCCTGAGGGGGGGAAAATAGATGTTCAACAGTTGGGGAAATGGCTAAACAGTTTTTGGTACACAAATAAAATGGTATTTAAATGTGCTAATAAATCTTTCTAGTTTTGTCTTTTTGAAGATAATGAATATTTTAGAAACAGATAAGACTAGAAGGATTTCTGTGACTCGCTGTCAAATGAAGAACCAGGAAAATGATGCATGTAATGTCCACAACAATGAAAATGGAAAAGAGCAATCCATAACCAAAATTGTTTGCTGTAAAATTGTAATGACAAAGCCTGACCCCAAAGAAGAAATATGAGAAAACAGTTCCTCTACTTCTTTGTAGAGGTGTGAGACTATAGTTGTGGACTATAGCATGTTATATCAGACTTTTTTAATGGGCTAGTTTATTTTGCTGAACTTTTTTTTTCTCCTTTTTTATTCTTTATTTTAAGGGTTTGCTCTGGGAGGATGGGCAGGAAAGGTATATGATATACAAACAAAAGATATCAACAAAAACTTTAGTATTATTCAAAAGTGAATGGGAGGCACTTAGGTGGCATGTGGATAGAGTACTGACTGGGTCTAGACTCAGGGAAATATGGGCTTGAAATCAGTCTCAGATACCTATCAGCTGTGTGACTCCTGGGCAAGTCACTTAATCATGTTTACCTCAGTTTCCTCATCTGTAAAATGAGTTGGAAAAGGAAATGGGAAACCACTACAAGAAAACCCCAGAAGATACAGCTGAAATAATTGAACAGCAAAAGTGGGGAAAGTGCACTCTCCCTCATTGAAGCAAAAACTGGATGGTCACTTGTATGGTATACTGCAAAGCCAATTTTTGTTCAACTATGGGTTAATAGTGTGGTTTGTCAGTCATGGAAGTTCTTTCCAACTCTGACAACTGTGTGATACTCTGTGAAAGGAATTGGGAGACTGGTTCCATTTCTAGCTTGGTCATTAGCTGCAATGGAAAAATTTTTAATTTAATGGAAAATCATTTGATTTGGAGCCTTGAAATTTTGTTCTAAAGACTGTTGAGACCATAATTAGATACTATGGCTCATCATTCCTTAACTGTAACATTAAAAAAAATAAAGTAGCTGTTTAAATCCCTTTCTGTCCTAGGTCTTTTTTTTTTTTTTTGATGTTTGTTTGTTTGTTTTTGAATGCAGGACAAGATTTATTTTACATTCTTGCAAGAATGAGTGTCTAGGTGAGTAGACACACCTTTGAAACTCCAAAGGCAGCATTTTATTTCTTATCCTGAAGCATAAGTACCTTCCCTGATACTCCATTAATTGGATGTTACAGAAGTTACGTGTCTGTCCTAGGTCTTAATCAATCTAGACCTCATTTTCATTATCCTATAAAATGAGGGAGTTGATTTAGACGATGTTTGAAGTCTATTCCAGCTCCAAATGCTATAAAGTTCTTCTACTATTCTGATTGCCATTTGGGGACAAAAAAAAGAACCCTTCACAGGTCATCAGATGAGTCAACGAATCCTAACGGATATCTTATATTAGCATGGTTTACCTAGATGAAATCATGAAACTATTAAAATACCTGTTTATAAGTTTTATGTGGATTGAGAAGGAACAGTTAGCATTAACCAGTATTTATTGCACTTGTGTTACTAAACAGTAAGATAGCCTATGAGAAACAGAGGCGTGCTGCCCTGAAGAACTCCAGCAGGCTTTTCACTGACATTGATGAGTCTCAGGTTTGGAACTTGGCAGGAAAGCCAAAAGCAGGGAGTTTTCTTAGGGGTGGTATGCTGGCTTGGAAAAAAGGCTCTGGGAGTCAGGAGACCTGGGATGTAGCACCCGGCTCTTCCTAGAATGGGACTATGGAGAGACTGTTGGAATTGGAGGCAGAGAACCTTGGGTTCACCTCGAAGCTTTGTGTCCATTCTGCATCTCTCAGCTGGCTCTCATACCTCCTGAGTCCTTAGTTTTCTCTGCTATAAGATGAATGGACTCAATTAGATCCAGGGTTCTTTACCTGGAGTCTGTGGACAGATTTCAGTGGATCTGTGAACCCTATGTGAAAAAAAAATCATCAGTATATTAAGCTATACACCAGGCAGTTAGATGGCATGGTAGAGAGCAAGGGTCAGGAAGACTCCCAATCTTTCCTCTGACATTCACTACTCTGGGCAATCCCTTGATTTCTGTCTGCCTCAGTTTTCATGGCTGCAAAATGGGGATTGTAGTACACACACACACACACACACACACTATATATATATATATCTGTGTATATACATATACACATACATACACATACATCATATATTATATATGTGCATATAAGTACACACATATATAATATATACTATATAGCATATACACGAATATATTACAATATATGTTATATATACTATGCAAACATAAACATATACATGCATATCTACAACATGGTATATGTCATACATCATATATCATATATACACTAATACATATCATAATATATGTTATATGTGTGTATATATTATATACACAACACATGCATATATAATATATACTATAACATGTATATTAACATATTACCATGTATTATATGTGTACATATATACTATATATACATAAACATAAACGTAGACACATAAACACACACACACACACACATATATATATATTGTATATCCTACCTCCCAGAGTGGTTTTGGGGGTCAAATGAGATATTTGTAATGTACTTAGCATAGTCCCTGGCACATAGTGGGTGCTTAATAAATGCTTATTCCTTTCTATTCTTTTTTTCAATTTAGTTGTTTTTCTTTGTATTTATACTTTTATATTCCTATATATTTAATTTATGTATTTTTAACCTTATTTTTAGAGAGGCTTTACTAAAATATCAGATTCAAAATGCAAAAAAGGTTAAGAGCCCCTAAGTGTAGATGACCTCTTAAAAAAAAGAAAAAGGAAAAAAAAGATTAAAAAGGTATGGTATAGAAGCACAGATGCTGAAGGGAAGGAGGAGGGATACGGGTATAAGTCAAGGAGAATACATCTGTAGTCTGGACTGAAAAACAACTGAGCTGAAACAACTAAGAGCTAGTAGCCCTAGAGCCCTTCTAGCTCAAACATCCTCTGACTCAAAGGATGGCCCAGTGTTTGGAATTTCCTTCTCCTGTTGGCTTAAATACAGTAAGAAGGTTGGTCTTCATTAGCTGTAGATAGTTTTGCAACTTAATTACCTCTATGCCCAAAGGCTAAGGTGAGTGGGTACATTTTTATACTGATTTAATCAAACAGTGCCTAATTCAGTATGAACATTCTTATGGTGCAACCAGTCTGTTTTCTTAGGTGCTCATAAGAAAAAAAAAAAAAAAAAAGACCTCTGTGTAGAAGAGATCTTTGCAAAGTAATAAAGTACTTTCCCTCATCAGGATCCTTGAGTTAAGGTGGGGCCTTAGAAGTTTTCTAGCCCAACCCTTTCCTGAAGCATGACTTCATCCAAAATGAATATTAACTAATATTATTAATTAGTACAGTTAATTATTACTGTGATAAAATTATGAGTATGATACTTTTATAATATGCTCATGCAATATCATACAATATATGATTATAATATAGATATAATCTATACTTTACAATAATACATAATGATAACATATTGTGATCATATATATATGACAGTATCATATTAGGATATACTTCTAATATACAATAACAGTATGCTGTATTTTAATAATATAATATATTTTAAATGATCATATACTATATAATATAATCTACTATATATAGAGAACATATAATATATATCAGATATCATATACTATCCAATACTATAAGTTTAAACTATAATAATATAATTAATAATATTTAATAATAATGCAGTATTTTAAGATTTGCAAAACATTTTACATATGTTAATTCATTTGATTCTTATACTAATCTTGTAAGAAAGGTGCTATTATTATCCCCATTTTATGGATGAGGGAACTGAGGCTGAAAGGAGTGAAATGACTTGTTCACAGTTATTTTGCTAGTAAATGTCTGAAGTAGGTGTTAGATTCATTTGCCAGACTCCAAGTCTAGTGCATTATCTATTATCCCTCTTCTCTGTCATTAGTGATTATCCTGTCTCTGCTACAAAACCTCCATAAAGGGAGAGTTTCTGAACTACCCTGACCGACAAGAAGCTTTTCTTCATATTGAACGTAAATTTGCTTCTCCAGAACTTTTTACCTACTCATGTCAGTTCTGCCCTCTGGGGACAAGCACACCAAACCTAATTCTTTTTCCATATGGCAAACCTTAAAATATTTGGAGGCTAGGGCCAGCTAGATAGGGCAGTGGATAGAGCACCAGCCCTGCAGTCAGGAGGACCTGAGTTCATCTGAGTTTATCTGATCTCAGACACTTAACATTCCCTAGCTGTGTGACCCTGGGCAAGTCACTTAACCCTAATCGTCTCAGCCAAAAAATAAAAAAATCTGGAGGCTGTAGTCATAAATCTTCTCTTCTTCAGGCCTATAGATCCTTGTAGAGCATGGTTTCAGCATCACTGGGTGGTTGTTTTCCTCTGAGGATTCTCTAGCTTGTCAGTGCTTTTTCTATAAATTGGCTCTCAGAAATAATGAATATTGCATATGTATGTATGGATATGTAATAATGAATCTCTGGATAGGTAATCTGATTAGGGTGGAATACAGTGATAAAATGTGGCCTCAGGTTATATTAACTCTTAAGAGAGCTACCATGTCCTACTTCTGAAAAGAAGGGAATAAGCATTTATAGAGTGCCTATTATGGGCCACCCACTGTGCTAAGTGTTGGTTTTTTTTTTCTTAAACATTATCCATTTCAAAAAATACTCCTGCTCTTGTGAAGCTGTCGTGCAAAAATGTACAGAAAAGATTTTGTTTTCTGGGAAACTAGGTCCCTCAATCCTGTTTGCCTCGGTTTCCTTATCTGTAAAATGAGCTGGAGAAGGAAATAACAAATCACTCCCCTATTTTTGCCAAGAAAACCCCCAATGATGTCATGAAGAGTTGGACACAAATGACTGGACAACAGCAAAGGGCTGCCTTTGGTGCCAACTGGTTTCATGCTTCTTTCCATTTTCCTTTAATAGTCAAGTACGGAGTTGATTTCTGGTTAATTGTAGACACTGATTCGTTAAGTTTGGGTTGATGTATTATTTTTTACTCTGTTCCCTTTTTATCTTGTACGTGTATTTAGAGGCAAGACCTGCCAGGCATCAGGTGGCTTTTGTCTTGAGCACATTCATTCAGAGAGAAGGAGATAACTGTTCCCACACACAGGCCACCGAAGTCAAGCTGTTAAGTCAATCTGGCAGTCAGGAGATGAGAACTGGCCATTTGTTATCAGAAGCACAGCCGGGCTCTGGAGCAGAAGGAAACAACCTGACATGTCACATTTGAATGAACCAGGAAATAAATATCTAGATGGGGGTGGGAGGGAAGACACCAAAAAAGTCCAGCTTTGACTTTCACACTCCTTCCTCTTACAGCAGCCCACGCTACCCCCTCATAAAAGCAACAGTCATAAATTCCCATGGTGAACAACCCCTTCTCCATAATTGTGTACTAAGAACATTTGAATTCAAAGGAATGGCCCGGGCAATATTTGATGCACCACATAAAAATACAAAGAACGCAGAGAACTTGATTATGAATTTATGACATGTTTATGGACCAGGATCTTTGCTTTTAAGAGGTTCCTTTTCATGACTGTAAGCAAAGGGACGTTGAAAAATGTCATCTTCCTTATGTGGGTCCTTTGTAGAGAAGGAAAGGGGGAAGATGAGGTGCTGTTTGTCTGGGGAGAGACAACAGAAAATTAAGCTTGCTCAAGAGTTGTGGACAGTTTCCATAGTTTTTAGGAAGCTGGCCCCAGGCTCCTGGCCAAAAGCCCGACGAGGAGAACTGCAGTGGTCTGTGGAAATCTTCCTTTTGGAAAGAAGTGTTTGCAGGTCCTGAAAAAAATAGTAGCCTGCAGCTCCATGGCTCTGGGAAAAATTGTGAAATTGGCTGAGGAATTCTCTCTCCCCTTCCCTACTTACTCCCCCTCTAGTGTTGGATCCTTTCTCTCTCTCTCTCTCTCTCTCTCTCTCTCTCTCTCTCTCTCTCTCT
>JAJPUD010021430.1:0-23071 GCA_023553655.1 Myrmecobius fasciatus | reverse complement strand
TAAAAAAAACAGTACCAACAGAAATTATATGAACAAGCTGTGGTATGTGAAGGTAATGGAATATTATTTTTCTATTAAAATGTATAAGTTGATTTCAGAAAGGCCTGGAAATATTTTCATGAATTGATGCTGAGTAAAACAAGCAGAACCAGGAATACATTATAAACAATAACAGCATGTAGGTATGATGATATACTATGAAAGTTTTGGTTCTTCTCAGTAGTTCAGTGATCCAAAGCAAACCTAACAGACTGACAGAAAATGCCGTCTGCATCCAAAAAAAGAGCTAAGAAGACTGAATATAATCAATACATTCTATGTTCATTTCTTTTTTTGTCTCGTTTTTTCCTTTTGCTCTGATTTTTCTTTCCCAACGTAATCCATAAAGCATTGTGTATTAAAATATATAAACCACATTAAAAAGAGGAAATAGGAAAAAAATCTCATTCTAAATACCCATAAAATGAATAAAACTGCTGGTCACATGATCAAGACAGCTTTTATGTGAATACACACACATGCAAAACACACATGTATACATACATACTTCCATGTATATATACACATATGCATATACATATATATAAATATAACTATAAAACATTTTGTGAAAATAAAGGAAGACAACTGGAATACACATATACAATATATCATATTTGTGTCTAGCTAATATAATAAAATAGCATTATTTTTTTTTACTTCTTTTCAATGCCTTACAAATCAAGCTACTAAAATATTTCTTTGGTAAATTAGGCAAAACCATAAAAAACTGGTGTGAAATAAGAAAATATCACAAATTTCAATGGAAAAAAAATAGGAATGATGGAGCATTACAAAATCCCAACTATATCTTGTAGCTGTGGTCATCAAAACTATTCAATATGAGTTAAAATATAAAAATCCATAAATGGACATTAAAAACAGCTCAAAAGCAATTGAACAAAGTAGCCTAGGATTCATTAACTCTTTGAATTTTATATATTGATTTGCTGCTGTTCCTTATTTGTGTCCAATTTTCATAACTCTGAGGACCACAGTGACCATTGGGCTTTTTTGACAAAGATTTTGGACTTCTATTTCCTTCCGTAGTGGTTAAGTGACTTGTCTAGGGTCACACAGCCAATAAATATCTGAGGCCTGATTTGTACTCAGTTCTTTCTGACTCCATCTAGACAGCACTCTATTGAGCCACTTTGTTAGCTTTTTCACAACCTGAGATTAAGTGACACGTAGCCAGGGTCACACTCCCAGTAAATATTTGAGGCAAACAGAAAGGTGCTCCAAGTTTCTATGTTACGTGCTAATATGTGTGTATACACATACACACATATTCTGAGTTTATATGCATACCTACAAAGATTCTCAAGTATACATTTGTTGTTCAGTTATTTTCAGTCATGGGGTTTTCTTGGCAAAGATACTAGTGTAGTTTGCCATTTCTACTCTAAATTATTTTGCAGATGAGGAAATTGAGGCAAACATGGTTAAATAACTTGCCCAAGGTCATATAATTATTAAGTTTCTGATACCAGATTTGAATTTATCAAGATGAATCTTTCTGACACCAGACCCAACACTTCAGCAATTGCATAACCTAGATGCTCTATTTTAAAATTACAAACCTGAAATAGTTTATCTTCTTTGTTATGATCATCTCTATTTTTGATTTTGTCCAGAATTCTCTCCTTACCTATTATCCTTTACGTTACCTAGACTAACATCATACATGCCTGCATATATAGATATGAGTCTACATATATACACAATCATGGTTATACATGAAGATATAAAAATATAGATTGATACATTTGTTTGTACATATATATTTATGTGTGTATTTATATAAACCAGGTATAATCAAAAGTATACTTATATTGTTGTTTTATTTTATATAGATCTATAAAAGAACCAAAAGCAATCCCCAACAGAAAAAGATATAAATAGGCCAATTGGGGAAAAAAAAACATAAATTGTCAACAAGACCTATGCATCTAGTAATAAAAGCAATAAACAACTTCTGTGGTTTAATTTTGAGTCCAATAGATTGACAAAGACTTAAAGAAAGGGTAAATATTAAGAGTTGGGAAGACAGGAAATTAAGATATTATTGGAGCTATTTATTAGTCCAACTGTTTTGGAGACAATATGAAACTTTGCTGTTAAAAAATCACCAAATTATACATATTCTTTCGTTCCAGAATCCCACCGCCAATCATGTATAAAGAGAAGGTTAATTTCATTTTTTTCATTTTCTTGCTTTATTATGAATATTTATTCATTCATTTATTTTGATTAAAGCTTTTTTAATTTCAAAACATTTGCATAGATAATTTTCAACATTCAACTTTGCAAAACCTAGTGTTCCATTTTTTTTCCTTCCTTTCTCCCTACCCACTTCTCTAGATGACAAATAATATAATATGTTAAACATGTGTCATACGTCTATACATATTTTCACAATTATCATGCTGCACAAGAAAAATCAGATCAAAAAAGGAAAAAAAAGAGAAGGAAAACAAAACACAAACAAACAATGATAAAAAAAATGAAAACATTA
The DNA here is from genome assembly GCA_023553655.1 of Myrmecobius fasciatus. NCBI lineage: Eukaryota > Metazoa > Chordata > Mammalia > Dasyuromorphia > Myrmecobiidae > Myrmecobius > Myrmecobius fasciatus. The sequence goes on along the minus strand of JAJPUD010021430.1, from coordinate 20,514 downwards.
TCTTGTGATCCACACTCAGTTCCCACAGTCTTGTCTCTAGGTACGGATGACTCTCTCCATAACAAGACCATTAGAACTAGTCTAAATCACCTTGTTATTGAAAATAGCCATGTCCATCAAAATTGATCATATAATCTTGCTGTTGCTGTATACAATGTTCTCTTGGTTCTACTTGTTTCACTTAGCATCAGTTCATGCAAGTTTCTCCAGGACTCTCTGAAATCATCCTGTTGATCATTTCTTTCTTTCTTTTTTTTTAATTAAAGTTTTTTATTTGTATAACATATGTATGGGTAGTTCCTCAGCATTGATCTTTACAAAGCTTTCCATTACAAATTTTACCCCCAGTCCCCTCCCCTCCCCTAGATGGCAGGAAGTCCACTACATGTTAATAATGTTGAAATGCTTGAGAAATTATGCAAGAAAAATTCTATCTACAAGAAAAAAAAAGAATCAGAAAAAGGCAACACAATGCAAGCAAATGTCAATAGAGATCATGAAAATGTTACGTTGTGGTCCATATTTCATTTCCCTCTCTCTGGGTGTGTATGGTTTTCTTCAGTGAACAATTGGAACTGTTTGAGACAATTCTTTGTTGCAGAGAGCCATGTCCATCAGAATTGATCATCATGTAATATTGTTGTTGCTGTGTATGATGATCTGCTGGTTCTGCTCGTTTCACTCAGCATCAGTTCATGCAAGTCCCTCCAGGCCTCTCTGAAATCGTCCTGCTGGTCGTTTCGTACAGAGCTATAATATTCCATAACATTCATATACCATAATTTATTCAGCCACTCTCCAATTGATGGGCATCCCTTCAGTTTCCAGTTTCTAGCCACTACAAAAAGGGCTGCCACAAACATTCTTGCACATGAGGGGCCCTTTCCCTCCTCTAAGATCTCTTTGGGATATAGGCCCAGTAGAAACACTTCTGGGTAAAAGGGTATGCACAGTTTGACAACTTTTTGAGAGTAGCTCCAAATTGCTCTCCAGAATGGTTGGATCCATTCACAGTTCCACCAACAATGTATTAGTGCCCCAGTTTTCCCACACCCCCTCCAACATTCATCGATATCTTTTCCTGTCATTTTAGCCAATCTGACAGGTGTGTAGTGGTACCTCAGAGTTGTCTGAATTTGCATTTCTCTGATCAATAGTGATTTGGAGCAACTTTTCATATGACTAGAGATTGTTTGAATTTCATCATCTGAAAATTGTCTGTTCATATCCCTTGACCACTTATCTATTGAAGAGTGGCTTGAATTCTTATATATATATGAGACAATTCTCTATATATTTTAGAAATAAGGCCTTTATCAGAACCATTAAATGTAAAGATGATTTCCCAATTTGATGCTTCCCTCCTAACTTGTCTGCATTTGTTTTGTTTGTACAGAAACTTTTTAACTTAATATAATCAAAATTATCCTCTGGTGTTCAATTAGGAGTTCCAAGTCTTCTTTGGACATAAATTTGTTCCACCTCCACAGGTCTGAGAGATACATGGGCCGGTGGGGGCTAGGACTAAGTCCGAATTCCTCCTTAAACAAGGCAAGTCTGCCAGAACACCTGTCCCCAATCAGGGCAGAGTGTCCCGAGTGCCTCAGATAAACTCCAGGTGTTTGGAATTTGGAGTTTGGAGTTTGGGATTTCTTCCACGATGAGCCGAGCTGAGTCCCACCCTCACTTCCGGCCTGCACAGTTGTCGTCTATTTATCTCTCTGTCCGAGTCCGACTAACCTGATATGAAGTTCTCCAGAGAGCAGTGTCCAAATATTTCTTGAGTTCGTTGACTTGAAGATCAGTTCAGAGGCTTATTTTATTGTTGATTTGAGAGAAGATCGGAGGAGAGGCAGAAAGTCACCTTTTCACTCCGCCATCTTGGCTCCGCCCTTCCTCTCTTCTAAACATTTCTACATTGGTTTTGTTTGTACAAACATTTTTAAACTTAATTTAATAAAAATTATCAATTTTGAATTCTGGTTCTTCTTTGGCCACAAATTCCTTCTTTCAGAGGAGGTTAATTTCAGAGGGAAAGGGAGTATTTGATGATATTGATGAAGAAGGAGAAAGAGGAGATTAAATTTTTAGCAGCACTTTCTGTGTTGGGTAACCACTATTAGCAAAGTGTCTATCAATTGGGCATTGGCTAACCAAACACTAGTTTATGAATTTCATGTGCACCACAAGGAAAGTGTTATAATAAAATCAAATCTGAACAATTAGAAAGTCTTGGGAAGATTTGTATGAAGCAATATGTAGTTGAGTAAATAGGACCAGAACAATCTATACAATGGATATAATTAAGAGAAACAAAACTGAAAGACAAATTAATTTGAATTAAATTCATCATCAATATTTACTTCAAAATTACTGAAATATATCTCCTTCCTTTCTGATAGTGGTAGACCAGTGATGTGAAATAAAAATATGTGGTATAACATTCAAAATAAGTCATTCTGACTCTAATTCCAATTTTCTTTACATTCAGAATGTACCTCAAATTAAAAAAAAAAACAACTTTTATTTTGATAGAGCTTTACATTGTTTAAACAAACAAAAATTTAAAAATATGTTCTCTTGGTCAAAGAAGAACAGGATGAAAAAAGAAGGATTTCAGAAAAAACCTTCAAAGTTTTCTCTCTTGCTAGATAAGTCATTGTGGTACTGAGGACCTATTTCATCTAATTTACAACAAAATCAAATTTCACTTAATTCTTGGCTTCAAAGTTCTAAAAGTTTATGGCTGCTTTGGAGTAGAAGTTCCCATTCCCCACTCTCAAGCTTCAGGCCCAGTATCATATCCTGGAATGCCAGTGTCTTTATTTTAGAAAATACTGTTTCTTCCTTACTATCTTGCATTTGACAAATTAAATCTGAGTGACAATAGGGAATACATGTTTTTAAATTTGGAGTCATTTGCTATAGGGCAAAAATTACTAGAGAGGAGAAGGAAGAGAGAATATATAAATACAAATCCAATTTAATGTCTAATGATTTTATTTTCTTATTTAAAACCTTTATAGCCATTGATTTTGTATATTGTGTCACTTTCTAATGAAATGCCCATATTGCTTTATAAGTTATTACATCAGTTATCAGTTATGTGTGTTTGAAGTGTCAATTTTTTAAAATTTTGAAGAGAGATGTCATTTTGTTGTTATAATCATATTCTTTATAGAACTATAGAAAGCATTGATATTCACTCTTAGTGGCTGTCAATTTGACCTCTAATGAATAGAGCAGATTTATGGGAAACTCATTAAGGAATCAGGTTATGACTTTGGTACTTTATTCTGGCTGGTAATTAATGGCATGCACTGGGAGAGTACTGAAAGCTCTACAAAATGAACATGCTCAATAGCTTTTTAAATTAACTCTACTTAGCAGAGACGATATGTTTTGAGTAGAATTTATTATTCATTTATCATTGAAAATCAAGGAAGTTACTCCCGATTTTTTATGTTTTAAAGGATTTCTTTGTATTTTATGTTTCCTTCTATGAGGCTAAAGAAAGAATTACAAGTGGTAATTTTTATCACTTTGTTTTATAAGAGCATGTTACATATAGCTGTCTAGTATTGAGACCCAAATTCTTCATATCTTCATGCTTGTGAAGAAGGAGCCAGTTGCAGTTTCTTCCCTATAAAGTTAACTTCTTCTATTCTATGTAAACATGGTCACAGTAACTACCATTAATTTTAAAAGCATAAAAATTATATCCAATCCAATATCCAATGCTATAACATTTGGGTAACTAACAATATATGATCTTCTTGCAACCTAGAGAGTAATTTTCTAAAATTCAAGGAGTTTAACCATCAGTACCAGTGGTTTTCAAAGGCCAGGCTAATAATAATCTCAACAATATTTTTGAGTTGTGCCATGCTTTCCTATGAACACTGGATCCATGCATGGAAGACAAAGAGATAAGGAAAGAAATTGGATGTGAAGGGGAAGAGGGGCTGAGGAATAGGAGGGGAAGAAAGAGAAATAGGAGAAGGAAGAGAAGGAAGAGGAGAACAACAAGAAGAACAAGAGGTACAAGGAGAAGGAGAAGCTAAAGGAGAAAAAGTTTAAGAAAGAGGAAGAAGAATCACCAAAAGGGTTGAAATGGTCTATTTTCTCCTTTCTCTTTCCAACATGACCTAATCTTTCAAAAGTTTTACCCAAGGCAATTGATTTTAGAGTCAACTGTAGTTTGAAACCAAGATTCTAGGAGTTATTAAGGGATGGTTTTCAACTACCAATTAATCATGTGGCAGCTCCATTTACTTAGACTTAAACAATAGTTGTCATTTGCCCTCTTAACAAGAAGCAACATGAACCATATCAGGTTCCGAATAGAGGTTACCTTCCGTTGAGCTCATTAATTTGATAGGGTGCATTTGTTGATCAACTTCACACTTTGTTATGGAAGCAGGGAATACTGGAACAATAAAGGACTTTGAAATAAAAATAAGTTTACCGAGCCAGGAATCAAATTCATTAACATGTCTATTGTGGTATGTTGTCTGAGATTACAAGTCACTCTATCTTCCTAGAAATATGAAGCATATCTCAATGTCAATTCTTTCCTTATTTTCTGTCTACTTCTAAAAAGGTATGGGGGGAAGCAGAAGGAAGGATGTAAAGAAAGGGAAAGGAATAGAAGAGAAAAAGAGACAGAGACAAAGATAGAGACAGAGAAAGGCAGACAAAGAAAGAGAGAGGTATATAAAGAATAGTGGATTTGTCACTTGGGACATAGCTTTCCTGTCCCATAATTGAGAACAGGCTTCCATCTCTGCCTCCTTTTCATTTCTTGTTACAATTATAAACACTTCTGTGACTTTGGGGAAAGTTTTCCATAAGCAAAAAAGCAGAAAATCCATTTTTTTTTTCTGAAAGCTTGTCTTTTTAAAGGAGGCTTTTATTTCTTGTATCCTTAATCTCAATCTAATTGACCTTTCCTGATGAGAGTGTTATGTTTGAATTGCTACAATTTTGAGCCTCTGCAAAAGCTACTGGCATGCAAACTAGACCCTTCCTTTGTAACTGACTAGTAAAAGAATCTCCAAATCCCAGCATAGTAAAGTCTCTGAGAGGCCATCTAGTCTAACCTGTTCCCGAAAAATAATTCCCTTTACAAAATCTTTCATGAGTGGTCATGCGTTTTTTTCTTGAAGATTTTCATTGGGGCAGCTCAGTCCAAATTCAAATAGCTCTATTTGTTCAAGATCTTAAATCTCCTTTTTTTATGCAAGGTCAAGTCTCTTCTGTGACCTTCCTAGACTTGATGATAGCTACTGAGCATTTTCCCTCTCCAGTTCTCCTTCAGTCTGAATCTCCCTCTGTTTTAAATGATTTTATATAATATGATTGTGAAGCCTTTTGCAATCATTCTTGCTGTCCTTTTTGATATATTTATTACAAATTTAGTATCTTTCCTAAATGTGACACCCAGAACAATGATTTGTTTTGCTTCATTAGCCTGCTGCAGCTAGGTGACCCAGTGGGTAGAACACAGTATCTGGAAGCAGAAAGAGCTGAGTCCAAATCTGGCATCAGGCATGTGCTCAGTATGTGATCCTGAAGAAATCATGTAACTTCAGCTGTAGAATGGGGACAATAATAATCTACCTCTTAGGGTTTTTGTTAAGATGAAATGAGATAATATTTGTAAATGCATTTTCCAAACTGTAAAAAACTACATAAATATTAGCTATTATTATGATTTGTATTTAAAATAGATAAATTATCTATCTGAAATGGAATTTTGTATCATTTGGTGAATTCTCATCCTGGCAAGTGTTTGAGCAATAGCAAGGGTTCCACTTAACAAGGATTTATAAGAAAAAGTAGGTTGCTGGACAAGGTGATTACTAAAGTAAGAGCAAATCACACAGTGCTTTAAATTGATAAAGTGTTTTCCATAAATTATTGTACAGTCTTCACAACAACCTATAAGGTGGATTCTTCAGATATTATTATCCTTGTTGTGAAGATGAGAAAACTAAGGCTCAGAGAGGCTGTGACTCCCTATGCTATTCTACTGGTACAAGTGAAGTAAGTTTTGAACCCAGCTCTTCTTAAATCTAATTAAACTGTGCTATTAAATATACAACATTAGTTCTCTGGTTCATTATGTGAAAATCATCTAGTTCAACCTTTTTATCCTAAAGATGAGCAAACTGAGGTCCAGGATGGGAGAAGCAACTTTACCAAATCACTCAGCCAGTTAATAGAAGGAGTCAGACTAGATACTAGGTGTCCTTACTCTTAGTAGAATACTCTTAGACTACAATGTTAGTGATTTGCTCAATTTTCTGGCTTGATTTTATGAGCTGAAGTTCCAACTGTTTGAGATAAATGCTCTAGTGCCAATGAACCTATTCCTAACAAACTATTTTTAACTAGGATCTGCCTTGTACTTTTTCTTTCCCCCCAAAAGTTCTTCATGTAAAACCTTGATCAATGTATTTCCTGGTTACTTTCCATTTGCCTTCCCCTTTACTTACTTCATTTTCATCTCTTCCTCCCCCATCCACTCTGCCCCACCTGTCTCTCTCTGTTTCTATATCTCTGATTCTTTCTTTATCTCTCTTTGTTTATCTTTCTCTGTCTCTTTTTGGGTCTCTGTTTCTCTCTCTCTCCCTCTTCCTCACTTCTCTCTCTCTCTCCTTTCCTATCTTTTCTTTCTTCCATCCTCTCATATTTAGTTGACATGGGTAGTTGTTTGTAGTATTAAAGAACATCCTTTTTCTGCTAATGCATAGCTCAAATAACTATGTTTCATGTATATGCTCCCTTCATTGTTGGACAATCTCCTCCAATGACAAAGCATTCATTGAAGTAAGCAGTGAATGTTCAAATGTGTAGACCTCAGGATGAAGTTATTACATAAATTATAAAATCATGGATCAGAACTTGGAAGAGATCTTAGAGATCATTTTGTAAAAGATGAAATTAAGCTTCATCCAAGTTTTGCATTTCTTCCTGACACCAAGTCCAGCAGAGTATCCATTATATAGCATGCCTCTCAAAACAATTCTACTCATTTCCTCTCTTAAGATAAATTCTTTGATAATACCATAATACTATCATAGGGCTCAATTCTATGGATCCCACTGGACATTTGGGAATTAAAATATATGCCATGTGAGCCCATGTTTCTTCTCTAGAAATACATTAGCCAGAGTGACACACAACATAGAAGACACAAAGAAAAACCCAGATCATCACCACTAACTTGCAAAAAGATTCTCCAAGTTTTCTCTGGTCATTTCTTTCTATACTTTCTCATAGGTTGTACTATGAATCTTTAAAAATGATGAATAAATATGAAAATAGTACAACATCACTTATGTGACAAAAGAACTTAAGTACTTGATTTTCCCCAATCCAGATATGGACTTCACCCCAAAACATCATTTAATCTATGGCCTCAATTCTGTTTTTCTGCCCCTGGTTTAAATGTGACTCCCTCTTCTATTAGACTAACAACTCTTTAAGGCCAAAGAGAAAAAAAAAGAAAAATAAAAAAAAAAAGAGAAAAGGCTTATTTAATTTTTGCTTCCCCAGTGCCCAGCAGAGGGCTTCTCACATAGCTGGTCCTCATTAAATGCTTATTGAATTGAATTTAATTGAATCAATGGATGCTTTAAAAACTTTCCACAGGAAGCTGGATGATGGCAAGATTATTTGAATCATGATGGGGATGTAGTAATCTCCTTGTGGTATGTGCTTAATTTATTTATGAGACTAACCTTTAGCTCTACGTCTTATTTTTGGGGTCACCTAATGATTTTAGTTCTGCTGTAAATATAGGAAATAGTAAAAAGGTCATAGAGTCTTTGGGGTGTACATTATTATACCTTCCAATGAATTATTGCCCAGCCTCAGTGCAGAGCTACTTATAAATGTAAGAATGACTGATACTACCTCTGTATAAAGGACACTTTGTTGACTTTGAGAAGCTTTGCTGAAAAAGTAAATATTAAAGATATATGTGCTTAGTTTCATCCCCAAAGACTAATGAGCAGTATTGTTCCCTCTTGGATTGATAGGGGCCAAAAGGAACTGCTTTGAGCCCTTTGAGACATGTCCCAGAAAGGCTGGTAGATACTGTTACCACAGGTTGTGTTAGATCAGCAAGAAAGGTGAAATGCTCTGCTGTCTGCTCTTAAGCTGTTTCTTCCAGCTCCTGTCAAGCTCCAGTCCCCAAGCACCTTACCCTGTCTTTCCAAATGACTGGTTAAAAAGGGATTGCAAGGCAAGTGCAGGATCATCTTCTCAGAAGGCAGGGACATATGAGCAGTTTGACAGTTTCCACTGGTCTCTGTCTTTAATGGGATGCAGGGCAACATGATATGTGAAGCATACACAGCCTATTTCCAAAAGGGACATTTTAACACCAAAGCCCCAATTCATAAACACATTGGGGCATTTAGGAATGTTACGCCAATAATGAGACTTGGAGTCTAGCAGGAAATCTTTGCATCTCCTCAAATTACTTATAGGTTATAGTGCATTTTCTTATGAGAGAATTAGCCCACCTTGAGCATAATAAGTAATAAATAAATGTTTTTTCATCTATGGGTCCAGTACATTTCAATTCAATTCAGTCCTATTTAATTCTATTCAAAATACTACTGGGTTTCCTTTATTAGAAATCACTTTGCCCCACATGTAAAGGTTATAGTGGCTTCATTCATTTCATTATGATTCTTATAAACAAGTGCATGGGTTTCCTTGGCTAATCTGTCAGGGCAATTACACTAAGATTTTATGTGTGTGTGCGTGTGTATGTGCACTACATACATAAGTTAAGGTCTCCAAACAGAGAAATTGATCCAGGATCTCATTTTCCTCCTCTGCTGTTTCTGCTTTATGAGGACCCAAGTGGTTACTGCACAAACTTTTGACGGGCCCAGAAGTCTGGCAAATTAAATCTTCCAGCCCAAGCAAATCTTGACCTGGAATTTCTGGATGTTTGTGATTCTGAACAATTCCCTTGACCATTAGGTAAGTTTGTCTATCTATTCCAAAAGGCTTCCACAAGAGGGTACCAGTTTACCTCCCTGTGGGTGCAGGTTAAATAATAAAAAAGACCGAAAATAAAACAAGTCTATATCACAAGCAACCTGCTGCTGCTATTGCTTTTTCATTATAGAGAAGAGACTATTGAAGGAAAGGCATTGTAAGGAAACAAACACAGAAAAAAAGGAAATGAAATGGGGACTTTGGATCATGTCTCTAGTAGACTGAATTGACACTAGTTCTTCTGGAAAAATTCCAGTTCCAATTTGGTGTTCATATCATAACAACATTTCAGTTCAACAAGCATGAATTAAGAACTATTATCCTCTAGGTACTGTTCTAGGCACTGGAAATACAAAGACAAAAATAAAATCATTCCTGTTCTCAAGAAATTTACATATACTTGGGTAAATGGCATGTATACAGAGAAGTAATTAAAGATTATATATATATATATTTATATTATATATTAAATATATTATATATAATATATATTAAAATGTTCTATTAATATTTGTGTATATATGCATATATATACACAAATATTAATAGAAAATTTTTAAGGGACAGATGGATACTAAGAAATAGCATGGGGGGATATGAAAGAAAGAGCTTATGAGAAAGGTAGCACTCAAATTAAAACTTGAAGGAACTTAGGGATTCCAAGAACTGGGGAGATGAGGAATCCTAGGCATATGAGATTTTTTATATAAAAGGCAGAATGATAGGTGATGAAATGTCATGTAAAGAGAGGGTCAAGTCAACTAGTTTAGCTGGAAGGTAGACTGCAAAAGTCAGTCATGTGAAACATGATATGATATACAAAATAATGATTGTATTGCATTATAATATATAATGATTTATATAATATTTTAAGGTTTCTAAAGTCACTTTCTATTAACTGCCCTGTAATATTTATTATTATAGAACAGCTAGGTGTTACAGTCGTTACAACCAGCTTTAAAGTCAGGAGTACCTGAGTTCAAATCTGACCTCAGACACTTAACACTTCCTAGCTGTGTGACCCTGAGCAAGTCACTTAACCCCAATTGCCTCAGCAATATATATATATATATATATATATATATATATATGAAGAATTGAGTTTGGAATCCATATGATTTATACAAAATCACACAATTCAGATCCCAAAATCATAGCTCTAGTGTTAGTATGTGTTGGAGCTGGAAACTGAAGCAAGTCTCCTGACTCCTAGTTCAGTAGTGTTTAAAATAATGATACTTTTCCTTTCTAATGGGCTATTAAAATTTATGTAGGAAATGTCAACTAGCAGTTTTGGTGCCTATGCCAAATATTCCACAAAATGCTTGTAGGACAAATAAATTTTAGTTTTGGATGGTGTGAATGTTTTTGGTAGGGGTGGGGATTATGAGAAAAGAAGAGACCTAAGAAATAGTGAAACAAGACCCTAAAATGGGAGGGACTTTGCATAGGACCCTAAGAAAAGCAACAGGAATCTTAAAAAGAAGCATTTGTCTCCTATATGCAGAAATTTCAGAAAAGGGAAGTCATTATTCTGTAAGTGCTCTTGAGGGAGGGGATAGAATGGAACCAACCCAGGGAGTCAAGTAGTCTAAAGAAGGTAACATTTACTTAAAAGTTTCCTTTGTTATTATTATTATTATTATTATTATTATTATTATTATTATTACTGTTTATCCTTCTTTACTAGGTACTTAGCTTCTTTTTACTTGCTGAAAAAAATGTCATTCTCTTTAAATTTCTGAACCCTAAGCAAAGCTGTTTGTCTAACTGCCATATGTCTCTGCTCCTAGGTGACCCTTCTCCAGATTCAAACACACCCTTAATATCATGGTTAATGAGGTTTACTTCCCCCTTTCTTTCAGCTACCAGAGAGCATTTCCATTTCATATAAAGCTGAATTTCTCAGTTTCAGTCAAGACTGAGGAAGGGGCGGTGGTAAACAACAACAATGAGATTGACCTTTCAGTCAAAAGGGAAGAGAGAAGTCAGCTAACCAACAAGATTTCATCTACTTCTGTCAGTGGTACAGCTGGAGATCATGAACCCTGATGTAGCCTCACTGTCCACCCAAGAGAAATCAATATCAGACACCAGATCGAGTTGGATGCAACAAAACCATTTATTATTTCACTAAATCTCAAGTGTCATGGACCTAGCCAAAGTTCTACACGATTCAGAGTTAGGACATATTCCTTCTCACAAAGAGTCTCTTCAAATTTGTGAATAAAACTTTTGAACTGACTCATTAAAGTTCTTTCAGTGTAGTCTCAAAGCTTCCATTATAAGTATACCATTTTCATTCCCAATAAACAACCCAGTCTCACTTATTTTTAATAATTTTCATCTGGACAGTATGAAGCAAATTTTACTTATTTTCTCTTCATAAGAGCAGAGCAGCTGTTCCTATCTTTTTCTTTAAAAAAAAATTATAGCATATTTCTCTGACTCGTGGGTCTCTTAGTATTCTTTTTTTCAGGGGCCTCTCTGAAGGTTTTTTTCCTGATATAGTGATTCTACGAGAACGTACTCATTGGAGTGAGGTCATTGAGAACCCCAAAACTAATGAGCCCTGGTGCTTTATTATATGGGACCCAAAATAAGTAAGAAACTGCAAAGACTGAAGGGCTGAGGCCAAACATTGAACAGATCACTTCCTGCCCAATACTCTCCAGGTCAATAATGACAACAGTAGGAGAAAAAGAGGAAGTCTTCCATTCAGGCTTCAAGTTACTAAGCAACCATAAGTTCTAAGTGATCTCATCTGTGACACAAAGGGAGAAGACTATATACCTAAGTATTTCTCCAAATCTGAAGTTCTGTCCTTGGAATTTCATGGATAGCTGAGTAATATTCAGAGAATATGACTTCGGTATTAGCACTATCATATATCAATATACTTTAAAAAGTCATTTCCTGGGTCAAAAAATACAGAGATCCTTCTTTCTAAAATGTTTTAATGTGTTTCCAGTATTTAGCACAGTACTTGTCATATAGTAGATGGTTAATAAATGTTTATTGATTAATATATTTCCCTGCACCTCCTCCAGAATTCCCATTATCTTAGTCCCTTAGTCTCCTGGATGCTGAGCTGACTTCAAAAAGGTCAAAAACTTTTTGACCTTTGATTGGTCCCAGGGTAGGGTTGAAAATTTGATATGGACCCCTGAGCATTGGGTCCTTTTTGAGCAGCTCTTAATTTATATCTATCAAAAACTATCCATTCCAAACTTTAAATTGTAGATTACAAAAGGAAGATATACCTTGAGTGATAGCAAGGCTAGTGTATGATTATCAAAAAAACACTAGAGTGAGCAATTATTAACTGACATGTGGCCTATCTATGGAGTTACGTGTTATTCATTTTGCTAAATATGTCAATATAGTAAAGAATTATAAAACAATGTGGCTCTTGATTTAGAGAATTTGGGTTCCAATCCCACCATTATTACTTACTACTCTTGCTATCTTGAGTAAGTCACAACCTCCCTGTACCTTAGTTTCCTTCCTTGTAAAATAAGGAATTGCACTACATGACCTCTAGTGTCTTTTCTAGGTCTAGATCTTTGAATCTAAGATAGTTAGTCTGAGTTAGTGTTTTTGCTCATGTTTTTCAGTTCTACAAAAAAAGTTCAGAGCTCCTATTTTAATTATTTAAGGATCAAAGAATCCCAAATGAGCAGCCTCTGGTTCTCAGAAAACCACTCAGCATAAACAAACAAACAAATGAAAGCAAATGTTGGAGAAAAGATTTTTTTTTGTTTGCTCCTATTTTCACCAAAGAAGCATCTGAAGGAAGTGGTTCTTTAAATATAAGTACTGTGAAAGATATCCTAAACATATTTATTTTGGGGACTGTATCAAAATGATTGCAGGGCCTTTGATCTACTGAGTTGGGCAAAAATATCAGAAAGAAGTCAGAGTTAAAGTGCTTCTATAATTATGGTGGCTTTTTTATTTGTATGGAAAAAATGTTCCAGAAAAACTAAATATTTTCCTTCCATATATTTACTAGTTTCAATCTTCCTATTCTCAGTTTATGCTATTACACATGCTTTGCACAAACCCTCATGCTACAAATGAAGTCCCTCAACATTTGTGAACATTGATATTCTTTATCTCCTTCAAGACCCAATTCAGGTGCTACCTCCTATATAAATCTTTCCTTAATTGTTTTGCTTGACACTGCTCAATACAAGAATAATCACTCCCTCCTAGATTCTCTTAAACAATTCTTTTAACTTTTCCTGTGCATCTGTCAGAGAAGCAGGATAGATTAGACAAGAGAGTCTCCATTAGCAACAGAAAAACCTAAGCTCAGTGTGTGATCACCCCACAATTCAGTCAACAATTTACATCTGTGGATAGATTCTCCTCAACAGAAAAACAGAGGTTCACATCACCTAGCCTTTAAAAGTGACATTAATCATTCTTAACTTCTATCATAATTAACTGTGTACATATCTTGAATGCCTTATTAGACTATAAGTTCCCTTAGGGCAAGCCCTGAATCCTTTTTTCATTTTTTCTCTTTTTCCTCAACACATTCCCTAGGGCCTTACATGTAGTAGTTACATAATAAATTATTGTATTAAGAAATCAATAAATATATGAATGAAAGTGGGCAATCTTTCCACAAAGGAAGATTATATTCTTTCTTTATTACTTGTTAAATTGTTTTTCAAGATTTATGTTTCTGAAAACAACATTATTTTGTGGCCAACCTAATGATAAACTTCCCATATTTGGTATACTAGTCCTCAGACAACAGATAACAGACAGATAACAGACATTGTAGTAATCCATCATTGGATGGATTACTATAAAGGAAATTGTGTATTGGAAAGAACTTTCACTTTGGAGTCAGAGGACTTGGTTTCAAATCATGATTCGGCCATTTAATAATTCTGTGATATTTGACAATGACTTATTAGTGACTTCATACTGACAATCTCTTAAACTCTTAAAATACTGAGATCTCTTACAGCTTTAATTCTTTGATACAGTGACTTGCTAAAGATCACACTCCAATGGCATGGAACTCAAATGACCCAAGATCTTATCATATGTTTATGAAATGTGATAATATAGGGTCTTGCCCACAGAAGTAGCCTAACATGTTCTTATTTTGTTTTTTTTTTTTTTGGGGGGGGGGGTTGGAGGTTTTTTGAAGGAGGATTGTGATTTGAGCAGTTGAGGGTATAGGTGGGGAAGAATAGGAACAGAAAATGGATATACTTTTTGCATAAGAGAAGTAGAGAGAACATTTTCTCCAACTACCTCTAGAACTAGAAAAAAGAAATCAAGATGAAGAAGAAGCAGGACTCCTGTGTTCCATAACACTTCTGTTTGTGTTGTATAGAGGACTTCATAGAGTTGTATTCTACTTAGGGACTAAAAGAAATGCACTATATTGACACTGAGTATGGACATCAACACATAGGGGAGACATATAATTAATGTTCATTTCTTTGATATTGGTGCTTTTTTCCTAAAGAACGTGGGAATAAACTTGTCACAAAACCACTAAGTGCACAGACAGCTTTTGATGATATTTCTAGCACTTTATCTCATTTATCCCCCAATTCCCCAAGAAATACTTCAGCTTTCAGTAAAGGAAGCAAAATACTTTTTAAGTCTCTTTCTTCTCCTTACTCACTGTCCCAACTAAACAGAACTAAACAGTATGGCCTCAAAACAATCTTAACTGAAATATAAATAAAATACAAAAATATGCCCAATTAAATGAAATGAACATGTTATCAAGGTAGGATGTTTTAATAAAATGGCCATTATCATAATAATCTCAAAGCATTTGTGCTCAAAACCTGAGTTAACAAATATTGGTTGAATTGACTTGAATTAGATAATTACCATACACATAAATTACTTTTCATATGGATTAAAAAATAATAAGACATAGCTATCTAGAGGCAGTTAGGTGGTGCAGGATTAAGGAGATAATGTTTGTAAAATATTTATCACAGTTCCTGGAATATATTAAGTGGTTGATATATTCTTCCTTCCTTTTTCCCTCTCTTCCCTTTCTCTTTTCCTCCTTCCTTCCCTTCCTTCCTTTCCTATCTTCCTTCCTTCCTCTGTTCTTTCTTCCCTCCCTTCCCTCTCTTCTTCACTCACTTCTTCCTTCCTCTCTTTCCTTCTTCCCTCCCTCCCTTTTTTCTTCCTTCCTCCCTGTTTACCTGCCTTCCTTTTTTCCTTCCTTCCTTCCTTCACCTCTGCCTTCCTTCCTTCCTTCCTCTCTTCCTCCTCACTCTTCCTTCTTCTGCCTTCCTCTCTCCTTCTCTTCCTCCTTCCACGCTTCCTTCCTCCTTTCCTTTCTTTCTTCCTTCCTTTTCCTTCCTCCCCCTTTCTTGTCACTCACTTCCTTTCCTTACCTCATTCCTCTTTTACTTTTTATGTGACCCTTTCTGGGTCACATAAATTTGCCCTTTCTGGATTTCAGCTTCTTCATCTGTAAAATGAAGAAATTAAGCCAATTGATTTTCTAATTTCCTTTTACTTTCAAATCTATAACCCTATGAAATCTGGCATACATGCAGAGGAGCTGTCTATAAACCTGTTAATATATGTTAGATTTTGGACATACATTTTGTACAAAGATTTATCTAGTTATATTTTTTTTCTCCACCAACTATAAGGATATTCTGTTATCACAGAATAATAGGATACAGAGTCAGAGGGGTATAAATCAGAGTAGCATTAGAGGTACTCTTAAGGTACTTTCACAATAGAGTGGCAGATGTGGTCTGGACCCCTGGGTGTTTTCTTTTTTTTTTTTCTTTGGGGTTGAAAATGCAGCTGTCTTTTGATTTGATATAAGTACAGTCGGAAAGAGAGTCAGTTTTCTATAACTGGGCACACTCTCACACTTGCTTCTGTTTTTCTATAAATCACCATAGTTATGGAAAATTGGGCAATTAAAACAAAAAGACTTATGAGAAAAAAATAGCATCATGAATGAAGCATTCTTGTGAGACCTTTTTTCCTGGTTTTGATGGACTGGACTGGCAAACTCAAAGACTATTGCATTTGACTAGATGTCACAACTAGGGGAAAGTAGAGAAGATTTAATGACTTCCCTGTTAAGGGTTTTGGGATATGATATTAAAGAAGGGAAAAATCTAGGATTATAAACAAGAATAACTTGCTCAGCAAAACTGAGTCTAATCCTTTAGAGGATAATGGATATTTAAAGAAATAGACAACTTTTAAACATTTTTGATAAAAAGACTTGAACTGAATAGAAAATTTAATATTGAAGCATAAAAGTCAAAGAGAAACATCAGAAGGTAAATATGAAAGAGTAATAAAAGGGGACTAAATTAAGTTAAATTGTTTATATTAATATGTGGGAAGATGATACATGTAACTCCTAAGAATTTTATAATTAGGGCAGCTAAAATTTACATAAACAGAATGTTGATTATGTAAAAATAATATCCTAAAAATATGAAAGGATGAGAAAGAGGGATATACTTAAATATGGGGGAAAGGAGAGGTAGAATTGATACTTTTTTCTCATATATAAGTGGTCTTCAAAGGGGTTTTACAATGAGGGAAAAATGGGAGAAGATGATTAGCAATACTTGAATCTGACATTCATCAGAATTGGTTCAAAGAGGAAAGAATATACATATATAAATGCATAATACATACATACATACATACTATATACACACTCAACTGTGTATAAAATGTAATAACAAATAGGGAAATAGAAGAGGAAGGGGCAGATTACAGGATGAAGTGGTTAGAAGCAAAACAGAATTTTTGAGATGAGATTGGATGAGATACACACACACACACATACACACACACACACACACACACACAGAACCAGAGAGACAGAGACAGAGACAGAGACAGAGAAAGAGAGACAGAGAAAGAAAATGGAAAAATAGAAGAAAATGAGATGGAGGGAAAAACACAATAATTACAATAGGGAATGTAAATGGGATAAGCTCACCTATAAAATGAAAATGGATAATATACTGGGTTAGAAACTAGAATGCAACAACATGTTGTCTATAAAAGGCACACTGGAAACAGAAAGAAACATAAAAAAATTGATTAAAATACCAGCAGCAGAATCTAAAATTTTCCAGCTGACAAAAAAGGCAGGGGTAGCAATCATGATCTTAGACAATCACATAATTGACAAAAAAATTAACAAATGAAAGAGATAATCGTTGATCAATTACCTTATGCTAAATGATTACATGAACATGAAGTGATATCAAAAAAATTGTACAGTAATTTCTGATTTCTGAAATATATATTGAGTATAAGACTGAATTAAAATTAAAAAAAAATAAGAGCTATTATCCAATTAATAAATGGCATAAAGAAATAAAAAGACAGGGTTTAGAGGAACAAATCAAAGCTATTTATAATCCTAAGAAAATGATTCTCTAAATTGCTATTGAAAAGAAAAAGGCAAAGTTGAACAACTCTGACTTACCACTTTATATTTTTGAGAAATGACATGTGTTGGAGAGGATGAGAGAAAATAGGTACACTATTAAAATTTTCTTTTATGAACTGATCCAACTATTCTAGAGAATTTTTTGTATTAGACCCTTAAGAATGGAGCAAAATAATACACTTGTAGCATATCTGACAGTTACAAAACATGAAGCACATTTAGTTATTTCAAGAAAAGGACATTTGGAAGAGGAAGAACTCATCCTACCAAAATACAGTTTTGATTCAATTGAGCAGTTTCCCTATGTTTTCCTCTATGTTTTCCATGGTAGTCTGCTAGCAAATCCTGACAAAGCAGTTAGAACTTCTCTTGCCCTGGATTTTTTAACACAGGGAACCAAGAAACTAAATGAACAGTAAATCTTATTCTCCTGAGTCAATCATCTCCAGGTCAGTTTCAATATCTTTTAGGGAAAGTATTAGCCTAGTCTACATAGTGTGGATCCTTAGTTAATATTCCTTTTATCAGATTCTGCTTTCTTATGAAGAATCTATAGTACTGATTCCTTATTTAAAATATACTCTAGGATAGATAAATGCCAATCTCTATTGCTAATCACTCTGAGTTATATATCATGGGACCACAGAGTTAGTTAATTGATACTTTTCTTATCCTTCCTAATTCTCCCATAGTTCCTTTGATATAGAGTTGCTTTTCTCCCATTACCTTTTATAATCTTTCTCTTTCCTTGAATCTTCATTTAGCTTAGCTCAGTCTATCCTCAGTCACTGTCTCTTCTATCTCTACTATGACCTTTTGTACTTTCATTCTACCACCCACACTCATACATATATATGCATATATATATACACCCATGCATATATATATATACAAATACATGCATGTATACATATATAAATTATATATTTATATGCACATACACAAATATATTCATGTATATATGCACATTTGTGTTTATATGTAATACTTATATATACCTCCCTATATATGCACATATTGATTTAAAAATGTGCATATATACATATATTTGTGTAAATGTTTGCAGAATGATAAATATCATTGCTTTTATAGTAGATGTGAATATAAGATACAAAAGAGACAGAGATACAATGAAAATTGCCCTGGTTTTCAGAAAAGAAAACTGAATGATTTCTTTAATCTTTGGATAAACTCATAAGCTTACTGCATACTGGGGTCTATGGTAGGCTCTCAGGATAAAAAAAAAATCCTAACCACATAGAGTTTATATTCTAGTGCAGATAGAATATTACATAGTATACAGATAATTTAATATATTATAAGATAGGGATAGAGACTAGGACTGGATTTCATTAGTATAGGGAACCCTCAGATATCACAGCTCCTCCTACTAGTACAGTTTGTTACCTTTTATATAGCTTAGAGTCTTATAGTGATGAACTAGAAGACTGAGTGACTAGCCCAGCATCACACAGAAGTGTGTCAGAGATGGGACTGAAACAGAGATTTTCTAGTTTCTGATGCTATCTCTCTAGTCATTATGCTACCTAGGAAAAGGTAAAATACAAGACACATGGGTAGAATCAAGATGGAGGAGAGTAGACAAGTCTTTAAGCTATTTCTGGCTTTCCTCAGATAAACATCAGATCAAAAACAAACAAAACAAAACAAAAAACTCTGAATGAGTTTGGAGAGAAGGGACAAATATTTGGACTATAACACATTTCCAGCAGAAGATATTTTGGAAGATCTTAAAGAAAGGTCTCTCCCAATCAGGCAGGAAGGGAGAGCAGACCGACAAAGGTGCAGTGCAGGAACCCAGGGTGAAAGGCCTCTGGGCCCATGGAGAATCTGCTGGGAGGCTCTTAGATAAAATACAGCAGTGTTGGCTACTCTGTACTGATTCAGAAACCAGTAGATCAGCAGACTAACTGTGAGACCTGCAACACAATAGACTTGTAGTACATCTGACAGTTAAAAAACAGGAAGCACATTTAGTTATTTCAAGAAAAAAAGACATTCAGAAGAGAAAGAACTCATCCTACCAAGATATAATTTTGATTCAATTGAGTAGTTTTCTTTTCTCTATGTTGTCCATGGTGGTCTGCTAGTGAATCTTGACAAAGCAAGTAGAGCTCACTATTTGTGAGCCTTTGAACCCCAGCATAATGGGGGACTTGACTAAGCCCACTAACATGGGAAGAAAGCCACCAGCACCAGCACCAGCACCAGGGTAGTGTGAAGCCACTATTCCTTATAGAAGAAGGGGACAATCCTCCCTTTGCCCTAAGAGAAGACTTCAATCTTTAAAAATCAGTTAAACAGCAAAAGAGAGCTATGACTGTAGATAACTTATGGAGACAGGGAAGAATAGACCTCAGATTGTGAGGACAACAAAGGCAAAACATGCCATCACAGGGTGATATGAGTTGGTCTCCAACTCAAAAGGCTCTTTTGGAAGAATTCAAAAAGATCTTAAAAGAGAATTAAAAGAAAAATGGGGAGAAATGAGATCATTGCTGAAGAGTTTGCAAAAAGAATCACAGAAATTATATGAAGAAAACTCCTTAAAGTAGATTTGACAAAATCAAAAAAGAAAACAATTCTTTGGAAAAGCAGAATTAGTAAAATGGATGCAGAGAACAACACACTGAAAAATTAGAATTAATGAAATGGTAAAAAAAAAATTCAATCAACAAAACAACTCATTTAAAGGTTCAATTGTTGAAATACAAAAGGGAGGAAAAGTTAACTTAAAAAAATAATTCACAAAAAATAGAATTGTACAAATGGAAGTGAATGATTCAATGAGAAATCAAAAATCAATTAAACAAAATTTTAAAAAATGAAAAAATTGAAAAGAATGTAAAATATCTCAGAAGAAAAACAACTGACCTTGAAAATAGATCCAGAGGGAATGTTGGAGGGGTTGTGGGAGGGCTGGGACACTGATGCATTGTTGGTGGAGCTGTGAACGGATACAGCCATTCTGGAGAACAATTTGGAGCTATGCTCAAAAAGTTATCAAACTGTGCATACCCTTT
>JAJPUD010021429.1:0-23071 GCA_023553655.1 Myrmecobius fasciatus | reverse complement strand
ATTTTGCAAATAAAATAAAATTAAAAAAATATATATTTGTACTTTTAGATTGGACTGCAAATTTCCTTGAAAGTTTAAGTCCTCATTAAATGTAGCCTTTTAAAAATCATTATGGAGGCAGCTAGATGGTGCAGTGGATAGAGCACCAACCCTGAAGTCAGGAGGATCTGAGTTCAAATGTGGTCTTAGACACTAAAAACGTCCCAGATGTGTGTTCCTGGGCAAGTCACTTAACCCTAATTGCCTCAGCAAAAAAAAAAATCATTATGAAAAGATAAATTAGTATCAGTTCTTTTCCCCTCAGTCTTACTTTTATACTACTCAAGATGAAACCTGCATACAATATATCCCCCTTTCTCTGCCACCTGCATTGCTAGAAGGTAGATATTTGTATATTTTTCATTAATTATGATGAAGATCAATCCAACCCAGTGTTTAATGGCAAAGATTTTCTCCAATGAGAGAATCCATTCTTTGAACAATGTTTGTCATAGATTGTTGGAAAATATAGTGTTGATAATTCAAAGGCTCTGTCTTTGATTTTTAATAACTATTTGGATGATGATATATATACTCTAACCCAGATGTACTTGTAGTTTTCCTGTAGGATAATCCTATGATATTGTTTATACACAGAAACATGGTTCCTAATTGGTTGAGAGGCATTTGGGAGAAGGATAAGTACAAGAACACTCAATGCATAACCTTTGAATGGTGAATGAGAGACATTCCCCCATTTTGTAGTCATAGTAATGAGAAAATCTAGAACTCCAATATGTCCCTTCATTCTCAGCTAGTGTGCTCATTGTGGGGGTGGGGGATGGGTAGAGGTAGTTCTCTTTTAGTCTCAGTTGAAATTTGATTTTACTCTGACATCACAGAAATCCCTCAATGTTGTTAATTGTATTGCATATCCTAACTCTATGGTGCACTCTATTCCTGTTTCACTTGCTTGTTTTTATAAATACATTTGTTTTGTATTCATAATTCCTTTTATGTTATAAGCATATTATGGGTGGTGAAGACAAGTCAGTTGAAACTAAAGCTAGTATTACTTTCTAGATCTGGAATGAAAGTATTTCTTTTCTGTACTTTGCCAATTGAGGCAACCATGAGGAAAAAGTAATTTAGAGTGAATAGAGAAAGTGACTTTTATCTGAACCCCTCCTCTAGAATTGTATTCCCAGACTTAAAACCCAACTCATTTCTTGAAGCTAAGAGAGGAAGGAAATGACTGCCTAACCATACAAATGCTGCTAATAACCATACAAATGCAAATCCAGTCTCTTTAGAGACATGGGGTTAAGGTATTTTCATATCTCTTTATGTCTATACTCTGTGGGAGACCTTTAAAAATTCCTATAGAATGTGAATATCCTGGTCTGTATTATAGTATGAATTTGATGCATATGTTTGAGATTCTGTCAGAAACTGAAATTCCTACATAATTGATATCTCAGATGGCAGAGTCAAGTGGATTCACTTTTTAATCAGAACCTAGAAAATACAGAAAAATATAAGATGAGCTTTTTAAGGCCAGCTGTTGTAAAATGATTTGAATATAAATGGCTCTTATGAAATGTTTGTTGAACTGAATTTTATCACTTACTGTTAGTACAATAAGAAAGTTTGGAAAGGGTTTTTGTATTGTTCATAGTCTGAGTTTTATGTCAGGTACCTCCTCTAATGTTAAGGGCCTGGTGCTAAAGAGAAATTGTGAAGATTTCTCAACTCAAATACCACTTTCTGCTAACAACTTTTTACCTTATACTGTTAGTAATGGTATTCTGATGCTTGCTCCCAGCCTAGACCTTCCCCTTTCCCACCTAATCCCCCACTGAAATCTTTAATTAACCACCATGCCACCTAGTTGCCCAAGAATTATATGAATGCTGCTGCTGCTGCTAAATGCTTGCTGTCAGTGATTTACTAAGAGGATTTAAATTATGCTACAGTTTCACCTTAATGTTTAGTACATTTTCTTTCTTTTTTTCTCTCCATTTTAACATTGTTTCCAATGTTAAAGAAACATTCTCAGATAAGAAACATGTCAATTCAGCAGCTTTTAAGATCCTCCCCCTCAATCTCTCCCTTCTGCCCATCCCTCTCCCCTCAGTATATTTCACCCTAGAACAATATAAGATTACCTATCAATTCTTAAGCCTCAGACACTTCAAGATGAAAAGAGACAAATCATCACGCAAGTGATAGGGTGGTGCTGGCTATTTTTCATGGTGTTGCCAGTCCTATTCAGCTGCTGTAGCTTTGACATCTCTCTCCAAAGTCCTTTTCAAATCAAATGCTCAAAAGCTCCATAATTCTGTTTGCCAATTCTACATACTGTATGACGTGGGCATGATTCAACCTTAATCCATTGCCTTTAATACAAATAATTAAATTCATTAATACTTTGAAATTCATAATCTTCTGGGTCTTTATGGTATACTTGCTTGGTGATTAAGTGATAATAAAGAATAGCTGATGTGAAAGGAAAAGCACTGAGTTGGAAGTCTGAGGATCTGGGTGCAAATCTCAGGTCTTCCATTTACTATTGGTGTGACCTTAGGCAAGTTATTTAATCTCTCTGAGGCTCCATAATACATCTATAAAATGAAGATATTGGATCAACTGACCTATAAAGACTCTCCTTTGAATATATGAATTAGATTCTAAGCTCCTAGAGGGGAGGGATTCTTTTATCTTTTTATATTAACATTTAGGACAGTACCTAGCTGGTAGCAGGTGCTTAATCTACATTTATTTATTGATTGAATTTACCCAAGTTAAATGAACTTTTAATTTTAAATGGAGCCATTTAAAAACTAGATTTCCTTTGAATTTCATCCACTTCAGTTTTCTTCCTGTATAAGTGAAAAATTCAGAGACAGCTGCATGAAACATCACCCAGATTATGAAGTGGCTCTGTGCTCAGGAATGAAGCTGACTTGGGAATTTACCTTTGTCTTTCAGGTCCAATAAACTCACTTCTAACCATTTACTGAGATTAAGATAAAGCCTTAAATTGCAGTGAAGTGTGTGATCACAGAACTATAGGCTTAATTCAAGCCAACCTAATTCAATTCAATTCAACTTAATTCAAATCATATCAACAAGAATTTATTGGGTCTACTATGTAGGCTATGCTCAGGAATGTGAAGAGAAAAATTAAATAGTATCTACCTTCAAGTAGGTTACTCTAACATAGAGGATTTTGTATGTAAAATATGGACTAAAAATAAAAAGTAATTTTAATAAAGGGAGCACTGATTGATGGGGAAATTTGTTAAGGGTTCTTTTGGGAGGTGGCCAATCTTTTCTTTCAGTAATCATGGAAGGTAGAATTATGGTACATATATGATAAAGTATAGAATACCTTTTCTGCTACTCAAAGTATTCCCTAATCTGATTCTTAGCAACCACTCCTGACTTGTCATCCTATGTCACTCCATATAATTTGCATTGCAGGTAAATAAAACTGCCCTTATTATGTTTTCTTATCTCTTCTTCAATCAAGTAATAAATATTTATTAAATCCTAAGCATGTACCAGGCACTGTAACAAGCACTGAGGATCCAAAAAGAGAAAAAAGATAGCCTCTATCCTCAAGGAGCTTACAAACTAATGGGAAGACAGCAAACAACAAATATGTATATATATGCTATATACAGGATAAATAGAAAAATAATAAATGGGAGAAGGCACTAAAATTGAGGGAGTTGGGAAAAGCTTCCTGTACAAGATGAGATATTAATTAGGATTTGTCATTGCTGTTGTTTGTCCTTCATTTTTGAAAAGCATCATGATCAGTGAGGTGATGTCATGATATGCAAATGAATTGGATTTTTTAAATGAGGGAAGTCACCAACCTTACTTTCTCCTCCAGAACTATCTGGGTCCAGTGGCCAGATTTATATCAGGATGACGAGAAATGGCCCTGGATGCAGTGAGAGACTTTGACATCTTTAAGTTAAGGTCTTAAATAAGAATCAGTTTAAGGCAACAATGATTCAGTGATTAAAACTTAAGTAAGAGATGAGACAAAGAATGACCTCTTTTGTCTAGTCAAAAAAAAATCAACTTGAAGAGAGGGAGGGGAAGGAGGGAGAGGGAGAGGGGAAGGAGGGAGAGAGGAAAGGAAGAAAGGAGAGAAAGAAAGAGGGAGGGAGAAAAGAAGAGAGGAAGAGAAGAAGAAAGTCATGTTGCCCAACTTGTCAATTCCTCTAGAGACCCCAGTGGGTTAGCTCCAACTGCTAATCATAAAAGTTCTTATTTCTTCTTCATTCTTGAAGAGGACCATGGCATCAAGAATTGATACCATGACATGCAAGTGAATTAATTGGATTTAAATCAAGGAGGGTTGTGCAAAGTCACCAGCCTCAATTTCTCCTCTGGAGCCATCTGGATCCAGTGGCCAGATTTTGATGAGAAATCTAAAATTCCATGAAATAGCTTACTTCCTTCCAAGTACATTTTTTAAAGGATACCTTGTCTGACTTACTGGATGAAAGTGATTTCTTTCTCCAAACTTGGAGAACTTAAATAAGAGGGAATGGTATTATCCATGCACATGTGAATCGAAATGGAGAAATGCAAGTTTGATATAGGTAGAAAATATTGTCCAAATCTTTTCAGTCCACCCAGAATGGACTTTTTCATTTCAAGATCAATAGGTCATCATGTGTTTCCCACATAAAAGTTTGTATTTGCTTTTATTTGTTTAATGTTATCTCTCCTGTGCTCATTAAACTTTTTCTACTTATAAGCTCTTTTTACTGAGAAATTTTAATGTAGCTCTAGGTATACATAGGTATATAAAATAGGTATGCAAAAATTTACTGATAATAAATTATAATATTGTGACCCTCATATTCATTCATGAGACCCCATATGGGGTCATGAACCACAATTTAGGAAGCTGGGCTTCATACAATATCACTAAAAATGAAAGCTAAAGCATGTATATGATAGCTGATTTCTTCTCCCAACAATACTACTATCTCCAAGTCTTTTCTGTCTTGCTCTCTGTTGATTGTTTTGTGTTGCCTAAACATGCTGAAAATTTCTGATTTTCTCCCTTCATAATCTTTAGTGATGATTCAAAATTCAGATCCATGCTTGTTCCTAATAAGAAATTGATAAATGGGGATGAAATGCTAATAACTATGAGGCAAATTGATAATACAAATTCTGGAAAAAAGAATATGTTTTAATTTGTGATCTCATAATGGCTTACAGTTGTTGATAATTTGGTATCTTTGGTATCAATTTTTATCTAATTGGTCGTGTGTCAAGGAGACAGCATGGTGATTTGAATAAAAGTATAGGACTAGGAGTCAGGGAAAATTTGAATCATATCCTCCCTCAGACATTTATTAGATCTGTGAATTGGATAAGTTATTTGTAAAATGTGAGAATTGAATTTGATGACTTCTAGGATCCCTTTAAGCTATGAACCTATGACTCTTCTCAAGATGCTACAAATATATCCAAAATTTTGGAAAGGAAAATGAATAGGCTGTCACTCTGGCATATATTATAATAAAAAGTCATGCTGACCTCTGACTAAAGGAAAGACTAAGAGTTCCTTTCAAATAAATTCCATTAATTTAATTTTGAACAAGAGTTTTCACATTAAATGTCTAGATTCTGATATTCAAAGAATGATATCCTATGGTAGAATTTTAATGCCGCTCATTGTATATCTGAATTGGGCTGTTGAAAAAAGAATATTTTTAAAACAATTTCTCTATTACCACTTGATTCACTGCTATTGGAAAAAAGAAGTCTTTCATACAATTGTTTTTCTTCCCTGCATTAAATATTCAAACAACTTTCATAAAGGGATACTTCAGGTTCTACATTACATTTTTGTGCATAAAGTATATGCAAAATGTATTGGAAATTAAAATAAATTTTGCTTTTATATTAAAATATTTTAATTTTTAAAAATGATTCAATCAAATGAATTATTTGAAATTTTTATGATTTACCAACCTATCCACTAACTATGGTAATTATCATTTGATTGACAGCATGACTTTTCTTTTTCTGAGTTTGCTCGTCTGACTTTTCTGACCCTCACTCTTCCTTGACACTTTATATTCTTTTCAGCCCTCTTTGCCTTTTCTATATTTCTAACTTGACCTGTTTTTTATGACTGTTCTTGATGTGATGACAACTTAATCTCAATGAAACCTAATAATTTGGCCTAACATTTCTTGTCTCCCTTCTCTCAGATCCTTTTTCCTATTGGTAAATTCATAGTCAAGCAGTTTTTGACTACAGACTTTTCCTTGGTTACTGTTGAAGGGATCTATTGATGGGACTTAATAGGCTATTATGTAACATGACAGATATGAGAAAGGAAGAGGTTTTTATAAAATCAAGGAAAATGTCAAGTAGGGAGAGAGTTAAGAAACATGTTATTATTCCAGAAACAGATAATAAAATTTATTTGGAATTTTAAATCAGAGCCAGATATTTTTCTTTAAGCTATATGTCAGTTTAGTGAGTTGGGAATTATGTTTAGAATATAAGCATGTGAGAATATAACTTGTTTGAAAAAAAAACATCTAATTGAAGGGGAGGTAGCATTTTATGTCAGTATAATGTCTCACATATATAAGGTAGGTTGATGCCTGAATTCATAGTGATTTCAGGTTTAGAAGGGTAGTTATTGAAATTATTTATGCTTGTGCCTCTAGTTAGAGACCTTATTTTCTTAACAAAGAATTGGAGATTGAGCTCTCAGCCCTATATTGGGAAAGATCCTTTTCTTCTGCATGGCTTCCACTCAGTCCTTATGCCAACAACAACAGAGAGACACTTGACAACATAAAGATAGAGTGGACCATAGTTTAGGAGAAAAAATATAAGAGCTAGAAAATGTATTCTTTTTTCTCAATAGTATTATATTTTCCCAAGTATTTGTAAAGATTGTTTTTAACATTTATTTTTGTAGGACTTTGTGTTTCAATTTTTTCCCTCCCTTCCTTACCTCCTCCTTCCCCAAGATAGCTTATACTGGTTACAAGTGTACAAACTTTTAGACATATTTATAGACCTGTCATATTGTGCAAAAAAAAAAAAGCAGACCAAAGTGGGAAAAAACATGAGAAAGAAAAAGCAAACAAACAAAAAAGTGAAAATTCTATGTATCAATCCATATTCAGTTCTCTCTCTGAATGAGAATAGACTTCCAAGTCTTTTGGAACTGTCTTGGATCACTGCATTGCTGAGAAGAGCTAAATCTATCATAGTTGATCATCATATAATCTAGCAAATATATTCTTTATTTTTTTATTAAAGCTTTTTATTTACAGAACATATGAGTGATTTTTCTACATTGACCTTTGCAAAAATGTTTTTGTTCCAAATTTTTCCCTTCCTTCCCCTCACCCCCACTCCTAGATGACAAGTAGTCTAATACGTGTTAAATATGTTAAATTATATGACAAATCCTTATGTATACATATCTATACAGTTATCTTACTGCACAAGAAAAATCAGATCTAGAAAGAGAAAAAAAAACCTAAGAAGGAAAAGAAAATGCGAGCAAATATTCACAGAAAACATTAAAATGTTGTGTTGTGGTCCACACTTAGTTCCCACAGGCCTCTCTCTGGATCTATATAAATATGTTCATCACTGAACAATAGGAACTGGTTTGAATCACATCATTGTTGAAGAGAACCATGTCCATCAGAATTGATCATCGTATAGTCTTGTTGCTGTGTATAATGATCTCCTGATTCTGCTCATTTCACTTAGCATCAGTTCATATAGGTTTCTCCAGGCCTCTTTGAAATCATCCTGCTGGTCGTTTCTTACAGAACAATAATATTCCATAACATTCATATACCATAATTTATTCAGCCACTCTCCAATTGATGGGCATCCATTCAGTTTCTAGTTTCTAGCCACTACAAAAAGGGCTGCCACAAACATTTTTGCACATGTGAGTCTCTTTCCCTCCTTTAAGATCTTTTTGGGATATAGGCCCAGTAGAAACACTGCTGGGTCAAAGGGTATGCACAGTTTGATAACTTTTTGAGCATAGTTCCAAATTGCTCTCCAGAATGGTTGGATTCATTCACAGTTCCACCAACAAAGTCCCAGTTTTCCCACATCCCCTCCAACATTTGTCATTATCTTTTCCTATCATCTTAGCCAATTTGACAGGTGTGTAGTGGTATCTCAGAGTTGTCTTAATTTGCATTTCTCTGATCAATAGTGATTTGGAGCACCTTTTCATGTGACTAGAAATAGTTTCAATTTCTTCATCTGAAAATTTTCTGTTCATTTCTTTTGACCATTTATCAATTGGAGAATGGCTTGAATTCTTATATATTTGAGTCAATTCTCTATATATTTTAGAAATAAGGCCTTTATCAGAACCTTTGAATGTAATAATATTTTCCCAGTTTATTGCTTCCCTTCTAATCTTGTCTGCATTCATTTTGTTTGTACACAAACTTTTTAGAGGATCATTTGAGGGAAATGGGGATAGTTATTTACCAGGGAAAAGAAAAGAGTTAAGAAGAAAGAACATGATAACTCTCTTGATATATAATTCTTCTTTGATGATTACTACACTAGAGAATTTGGAAAACTTCCCTTTGAATGAGATCTAGAACTCTCTTGTGGATTATTAATCATTTGTTAATATTGTTTGCACCTAGCTTTATGTGGCTAGAAAATTATCTAACCCTAATAGAGAGTTATATCATTGTATATAACACTCTATATTGCAGAAGTCAAACTGAACTCAAAGGTACTTCAGGGAAGCTGGATAACTGTAAGATTGAATGCTTAGATTCCCAAGTGTTTGTTTTGGATCCATTCCAGTCATATTTTGAATTTCCCAAATTAGATTAATTTAAGGGCTGATTTACATCTGAAACTGCCCTTTCCTCAGACACTACCTATTTCCTGAATGTGGGCAATCAATCAAATGTCCTTATACCCTTGTCTTACCTTTATATACTATGAATTTACAAAGACTCAGAGAAGAGCCCCCCCCTCCTTTCTGGTTCTCTTTCTCTAAAAAACAACCTAATTAATTTATCTCTAAAACTCAGATTTTGAGGGTTTTTTTTAATGCAAATAAGAATTCTGGTGGCAGCAGTGGAAACAGGACAACTGTCCCAAACTGAGGTTTAGGATAGTGTATGGCAGGACCAAATA
The DNA here is from genome assembly GCA_023553655.1 of Myrmecobius fasciatus. NCBI lineage: Eukaryota > Metazoa > Chordata > Mammalia > Dasyuromorphia > Myrmecobiidae > Myrmecobius > Myrmecobius fasciatus. The sequence goes on along the minus strand of JAJPUD010021429.1, from coordinate 13,885 downwards.
ATTTGAGTTCAAATCAGCCCATGGAGAACCTGGTGAGTTCCTTAGGGGCTCAGGTTAGACATAATCCAGGCCCCAATTCCATATTCCCAGAAAACAAAGGAGCTGTGCTTGTTATTAGTTTAGGGAAAGATTTAGCCAGAGTTAAAAATTAACCCAGGCCACCCTGATCCCACCAAGTGAGCAATCCCCTTAACTTGATCACTCAAGGGCTTAGTTAGCAAGCTGCTAAAAGCAAAAACAAACAAAAAGAAACTAGTGGAAATTAGGGTGATGTTATTTTGGTAGAGCCTTCTTTTCTCCTTTTCTTTTATTTATGATCTTTCTTCTCAACTCTCCTGTATATATTTTCTGAACTGGCCAGGAGCCACTTGGATATCCTGATAAACATGGACATCAATTCTATAGTGATTCACTTAGGGTGATGCTAGGTTAGAGAGAGAAACTTGTTTTTGACAGGCAGTAAGAAGGGCTCTGACTGGGATTTTTACTTCTCAGTTTCTTAGTGTATACAAGATTTTGGTTATCTTACAAAACTTTGATGGGAAATAGGCAGTCACTTATAAAGACTGATATGAGAAAGTACAGAAAAGGAAAGGTGGGGAAAACTAATGAAATCTCATACTTTTATGGTACTTTCTTCCACTGACCTTTTTTGATTAGATTTTGGGGGTTTATTCTTACAAGTGATACTCTCTTGCTTGAGCTGAGTTTTGTTGTTTAGTCATTCAATTGAGTTCAGCTCTTTGTGACCTCATGAACCAAACTGTTCTTGGAGTTTTTCTGGAGTAGTTTGCCATTTCTTAATCCAGCAGATTTAAGAAAACAAAAGTTAAAAGACTTGCCTAGAGACATACAGATAATAAATATCCAAGGCTGGCTCTGAACTCAGGTCTTCTTGACTCCTTGACTCCAGGCCTAAGGTTTTATCCACTGGGACACCCAATGGGAAAACTCCTTTACTCTGCATTGTCTGATATATATCCTCCTAAGAATATTTTCTTTGATTTTAGTATTTTGTGTGGTTTTTTTTTGTTTGTTTTTTTGCTACTCAACTTGGATACAAATTTTTTTTTCAATATCTACCATATATATTCATTATGATTTTCAGTGGAAAGGGAGTCAAGCTTTAGATATAAAGCTTGGGGTTCATTTTTCCCTATTAATGAAATAGTGATCAAAAGTAAGTTACAAATTAAAAATCACATCCCCAAGACTAATAATACTGAATGGAGTAGATATATATAATTCTAGTGTGGTATTCCATTTCTTTGAGGAAAGCAAAATGACCATGCTTCTGGCCCCACTTTCCTGCTCTCCTTCGAGGAAGGAATGAAAGTCCTCATTGAAGAAGAGTGAGCAGCAGAAACTAGAAATGTCTATTCTATTTACCTCTGCACACAATGACACTCCCAAGCTACATATAGAGGGACAGTCCTCACTACATAAGAAATTACAATACAAAAGAAGAATTAGATTTGTTCTTGTTAATCCCAGGGCATAGAAAAAAAAAAAGAGCAATGGGCAAAAATTCCAGAAAGGCTGATTTTAATTTGATATAAATATATTTCCTGGGAGATCCATTCTTAAGTGTGGTATTCCATAAATTCTACCTTAATTTCCAGCTACTGTGTGAATACTCTTGCACTCAAAATCATATCTCACAAGCTACCTCTAATGTGGTTTACTTTACTAGTCCATCAGAAGATGTGCTGAATGCAAAGCAAAGTCATTAAGGAAATCCCATAAGAAAAACAGCAACATATATATATATATATATATATATATATAGTTTCTTTTTCTTTTTTTAAATTTATTAATTTTTTATTAAAGCTTTTTATTTGCAAAACATATGTGTGGGTAATTCTTCAACATTGACCCTTACAAAGCTTTCTGTTACAAATTTTCCCCCCTAGTCCCCACCCCTCCCCTAGATGGCAGAAAATCCACTATATATTAATTATGTTAAAATACTTGACAAATCAAATATATGTATGCATATTTCCACACTTATATTGCTGTGCAAGAAAAAAAATCTGAGAAAGGAAACACAATGCAAGCAAACATCAATAGAGAAACATTTTTTTGCATATCAAATCATCAGACTAGTACAAAGGAGAAAATCTTTTTAGTTCCCAGTCTTGGTTTTCAGGGTCCAAGATTTTTTTCCATATACCCCAATCAGGAAACTAGTTAAATCCCCTGCACATTTTATTGTTTCAATTTTTTTCTTTGTCTGAGGCTAAATTATAGTCCATTTTCCCAGCTCACTATCTGACAAAGCATTGTATAAATGCTTTGGGCACCCTATGGAAGAGCTACTTTGCTCTACATTGTCTGATATATATCTTTCTAAGAATACTTTCTTTGATTTCAGTATTTTTTTTTTGCTTTTTTGCTACTCAACTTGGATAAATATATTTCTTTGCTATTTACTACGTATATTCATTATGAAACTTTTTAATAGAAAGGAAGTCAAGCTTTAGATATAAAGCTTGGGGGGATTCATCTTTCCCTATTAATGAAATAGTGGCCAAAAGTAAGTTACAGCATTGTATAAATGCTGTATAAATACTAGCTGTTGTTAGGGTTTTTTTTTGTTTGTTTTGTTTTGTTTTGTTTTGTTTTTGTTTTTGTTTTTGTTTTTCCTGTTCTCTGTCTGGCTCATACATATAAGTTGTCTTTTCAACAATATTGTATAGCCATCCATGGCCAGAACTGGGTCTTATATTTCAGCAAGTATTTATTGAACATCTTCAATTGACTCCCTCCAGTAGTAGTCTAACATTTGTCAATTTATTGACTATGACAGAAATCTTGATTTATTAAACTGGTGATTTTCTAGAATCAGCCCCAGAGCACCAAAAAATCCTAAAAGTCAATGGATTGCAGATTTCATAGTACCGAATTTTTATTTCATCAACTAACTGATATTTGCTTCTAGGAATAAATGAGTAACTCTTTCCTTAAACAAGGAAGAGGGCTTGAGTTTATAATGCTAAAAAGAAACCATGTTTTCTGTTAAAATTCATTTGAACCTAGTTGTACTTTTGGGTTCAAATCAGAAAAGATTAAGAAAAAATGACAGGCTTTCCAAGATTTGGGGCCATAATATTATGAACACAATTTTTTCAGCAGAATTAATAAGACATTGAAATGGAGAGACACAGGGTTGCTACTGATTAGACTGTACATACAAAAAAGCTTTTTAAAATTCAGACCAAAAATTTCCCAAGGTTTGTTGAGATCTGAACTGCATTATACAGAGTGACAGGGTCTATAGTTGCATCAGTCAAAGCAAGATCAAGAATCTGAAGAATCAGAGATTTTACATAATTATATTGCTCATGCCCAGCTGTCATCAAAAAGGGAATCATAGCTTTGTTCTAGGCATGGCTTCCTGGTGAATGTAGTTAGAAGATTCAGAATGGAAGATTGGTTTTGATTTCCTGTAAAGAAAAGAATAAAGGATGTCTCAGATTCTGAAAGAGAGAATATAAAAATCTTGAGAGCAAGGATAGTCTCATTTTTGTATATGTATTCCAAGCATATGGCATAATGTCTGCTATGTAAAAGTATTTAACAAATACTTATTGATAGTTGGGTCAAAACTTCTATGTTTTAACATTGGTTAAACTAGTAATAGACATTTTCTAGTAATTATGTTAAATACTTTTATAATATCATTCAGATAACAAGCACATATAAAATTTTGGCTGGGTAATCCAATAAACATTTATTAAGTGATTACTATGTCTAGGAACAAATTCTGGGAACAAATTTACAAATAGAAAGATAGTTTCTCCTCTCAAGAAGCTTACAATTTGGGGCAGTTAGGTGGCACAGTGGATAGAACACTAGCCCTCAAGTCAGAAGGACCTGAGTTCAAATATGGCCTCAGATACTTAACATGCCCTAGCTGTGTGACCCTGAGCAAGTCACTTAACCCCAATTGCCTCAGCAAAAAAAAAAAAAAGAAGAAGAAGAAGGAGGAGGAGGAGGAGGAGAAGAAGCTTACAATTTAATGGGAGGAGGAAAGACAGAAAATGAGGCAAGGAAATGGAAAGGAGACATCAGAAGATACAAGACAGATTAGCAGATACAGAACTGGAGTGAACCTGTTTCTGCCCTTTATAAAGGAAGGCACTGGGGAAAGTTGACTATTCCTTTCTAGCTCTCCAAACAGATGAGAGAGGAGGTTGAGGAAGGTGATCTCTGTTAAGGCCTGAGTTAGTACAATGGTTATAAGATTAGAGGTCATGGGCTTAATCTAGAAGGGGTTAATTTATTCTGTATATATATTGCTCTGCATCTGCTATTCTACATAGTAAGCCAAACCAGGCAACAGGTGTAGAGTGGAATATGTGGTTCATTCCTGATATACATGTGTAATTGTTGATGAATCAGCTAGCTGGCTCAATGAATAGAGCACTGGCTTTAGAGCCAATAAGACCTTAGTTCTAATCTGCCCTCAGACACTTACAAAATGAGTGATTCTGGGCATGATAACTTAACCTCTGTTTGCCTTGATCCACTGGGGAAAGGAAATAGCAAATCAGTAGCAAAACCATACCTTTGCCAAAGAAACACCTTGGACAATACTGGCATGTTGTGGTCCACAAAGTCAAGAAAAGTAAGAAACAATGAAACAATGACAAATATTTATGCCTCTGAATCATTCATTAATTAATTCAAGAAAAATTTATTAAGAATTTGTAATGTGACAGGTCCTGTGCAAGGTGCTAGGAATACAAAGACAAAAGACAAATTAATCCCTCCCTTCAAAGAGCTTACATTCTATTGATAAGATACAACACATATATAAAGAATTCTCAATCTGTGTGTGTGTGTGTGAAAATGTGTGTGTGTGTGTGTATACATGTATTGAAGGGCAGATGTACCTGACCCAACTCATTTGTGACAATAGGAGTTGGGAGGATATCTCAAAGATAATGTAGGTGTCATATAAAATAATTAAAATTAAATAATATCCAAGGTTAGAGAGCTCTATCAAGGGAAAGGATCTGGATATTATCATGTAGGATTGGGCACTTCAGATGAACCATGAAACTTGGTACAAATTCAGTGAGACAAGAATGAGAAGAAGATATATTTCATGCATGAGCAATAGCTTGTGCAATGGTACATAAATGGAAGACAGAATATGAATATCAATATTGTAGCTGTGCTTAGGATTGGAGTAATAGACAGAAGGAAAGGATACCAATGAGGAGACTGCTGAAGTTCAAGTTAGGATCCTAAATTTTGGTGGTGGTCTTGTGGGTAGAGAGAAGGGGACAGATGAAATAGTTGTAGTTAGAATCACTAAGACAGCAATTAATTGTAAGTGGTAATGATAGCTATAATTCATATATCACTTAAAATTTACAAAATATTTTATACATATTATCTCATTTAATCTTATATGAGGGATGAGGGAAAAAGAGCAATTGAAGATGATTCTAATGTTGCAAAACAGCAGTACAGTGCCCTTGGCATAACTGGGGAAGCTGAATAGGGGAAAGTGGTTTGGAGGAAACATATTGAACATACTGAATGTGAGATGCCTTTTGAGCATCCAGTTGAAAATGTCCAATAAGCAATTAGCAATGTGGGACTGAAGCTCAGGAGAGAGACTAGAATTAAATATATCAATCTGGGAGTTTATTTGTGTAGAAACAATAACTAAACCCATGGAACTGATGAAATCACTCAGAGATGTTCTTGAAATATTAGAGGACTGGACCAGGGGTATACCTAAACAAAGGAAGTGAGATAGGAAGAATGATTCAGCATTATCAAGAGGTCATGAGCTATATGTATCCTAGTCTCAAAAAGCCCTTGTGATCTTGGGCAAGCCATTGAATAAAATGTTGGAGGGGATGTGGAAAAATTAGGACACATTCACTGTTGCTGAAACTGGAAACTGGTCTAACCATTTTGAAGAGCAATCTGGAATTATGCTCAAAGACTTTAATTGTCTTTGAACCAGAAATACGACTATTAGGTATATTTCCAGAGAAGATTAAGGAAAAAAGGAAAAGAACCTATATTTTGTAAAATATTTAGAGCAGCTCTTTTTGTGGCGACAAAGAACTGGAAAATGAAGGGATGCAAGTCAATTGGGGAAATGGCTGAAGAAGTCATGGTATATGATCATGATAGAATATTACTGTGCTATAAGAAATGATAAGCTCAATGATCTCAGATAAAAACATGGATGGATTTGCATGAAATAATGAAGAGGGAAATGAGAAAGCCAAGAGAACATTGTATATAGTAACAGCAGTATTGTTTTAAGAACAACTTTGAGTGGCTAAGTTATTTTCACTGTTAAAAATACTCAAATTAGCTGCAAAGTACATAGGAAGGATGATGCACCTAGAGAAAGAACTGATAAGTAGAAGTATGTATAGAATGATATCTACATACATATATAATTTTATGTTTTATAGACAGATATACATATGTTTTCACACATATTTGTGTCTACTGGTAGCTACCTCTAAAGAGGGAGGGAAGAAAAAATAAGAAATGAACACGATAATATTTATTATATATTTTAAAAGAATAACAAATTGTACATAATAGATTTGCAGTTTCATGTGGAAGTGCCTTTTAAAAAATATGTACTATGTTATGGAAATGCTTATTTTATTCCATAAAGATAAAACAAATAAAAATAATAATATATGAAATAATATTTTCTACTGAAAGTAAGTAGGAAGGTAATAATATGAAAGGCCTGAAAAGACAGGTCTAGAATAAAAATTGAAGAATTAAGATAGAGAATTACTCAAGTAAGAGTGAAAGAACTTTTATGAAACAATGAAGGCCCAATTGAAATTAGATAAAATAAATTTGGCATTGAAAGCTCCAAAAATATCTGACCCTTCCCAACTTTCCAGTCTATTTATATATTATTCTTTTTTACATTAGAGCCATAATTGACTTGTTCTTCCTCACAGGCTACCCACCATTTCCCATCTCCTTGCTTTTGCATTGCCTGTTCGCAGTTAATACAATGTACCCCTGCCACACCTTCCTTTATTAGATTCCTTGGTTTCCTTCAAGGCTCAATTGAATTGGAACCTAAGGCCACTTGGTACTACAATGGAAAGAATACCCTGCCTTGAGTCAGGAAGATCTTAGTTGAATTCAAGTCTAGCCTCAGTTTTCAAGAAACTTTGGAATATTTCAATGAACTGATATAAATTGATGTGAGCAGAACCAGAAATAAGTAATACTATAGTCACATTTTAATATGAAGAACTTTGGAAAACTAAAGAACTCTGATCAGTGCAATGACCAACCATGAGGGTGGAAGAGCAATGATGAATATTACTATCTACTTCCTGAAAGAGTTCGGAATGAGACATATATCTTGAAGACATAGCCAACATGGGAATTTGTTTTGTTTGATTATACAAGAATTTTGTTTTTCTTGTTTATCTCCCTCACTGGAGGTGAACAGAGGTGGGATTAAAGGAAAAAGTATGCTTATTTATTAAAATAAAACAAAACAAAAAATAATTCACATAACTAAGTCTAACGGTTATCTCTGTGTGTGTGTGTGTGTGTGTTTAATTTAAATATATGGCTGAAAAAAGTTGAATTTCAAATTAAATGATTATTTGGTTTAGATAATGCTAAACAACAAATGTGACCTTTTTAAAAAATGTATTTGATTATTTTATTATTGTTGGTTTTTAAACTGTTCAGTAAGAAAAACATCCCTGGTCACTTAGTGAAGCAAACAGCATTAATTGATATTAGTTTCTATAAAAAACAACAACAACAACAACAAGGAAACATAATATATAATCCTTCTTCTGTGGGGTTTGCAATTTAATTGGGAAAGGCAGCATAAAGTCAGATAAAGTCATAGAAATGGAGGTAACATATATACAGGATATACACTCTTTTAACATAGTTATGAATATATGCATATTATAACTACAGAAAAACATGTAGTCAATTGGTAATATAATTATAAAGTCATAAAGCTTTGGGCATGGAAAGTTGGGATGAAATTTGTTTATCCATCAGTAGCAAATTCAGAAGCTTTCTTTTGTCTAAACTTTTATTCCCCACAGTACCTAGTTGCCTTTGGAAAAAATACCAAGACAAATCCTAACTTAACATTCCCAGTGGTTGGTAGCCTGGAAGAGTGGGGTAGAAGAGATGGAATGAGAGTGATATTGTCAGCACCATGATCTGGGAAAAGCAGTGGAAGTAACATAGCACTATCATATCACCATTATCAGTGCGTCATGCAAAAGGTAATTGGAGTATTTGCTAAGGAGGAAAAATGGTGACTGTCAACAGTGCATAATTTAGTGAATCAAAACATTATGCATCAAATGCAGTAGAGCATCATACACTAGTACATAATGCACCAGAATATTATCCTAAAAAATTAGATTCACCACAATCCTATTTCTCTTGGTAGATTGCTTCTTTCTCAAATGGGATTTATACACAGATTAACTATCAAGGTTTAGGAAGCATGTGGCTATATTGTCTAGATTACCTGGTATTCTTTGTTGATGTGAGCATGTTCCTATGCATTTCTCACAGTAGCTGACATGAGAAAAGTTTGGAAAAAACAATATGCTTCATCTGTATTTCTTGCTTTTCTGTCCTACCCCCTTCAGGTGTCCTATGTGTGATTATTCTGGATACCATCAGTATTGTCAGGGGGTCAGTTTTCTGATATAGGCAAGACTGTTAAAGCAATTCAGGATGAATTTCTGGTAAGGCTATTGTGTAAGACTTTCCCCTGAAACATAGTTCAGAACTTCAGATGCAGTAACTTCCTCCAAGAAGCTGGAACAACTTTCTCAGTATGTTAAAGACTTTTTACTATTTGGACCTCAGAATTGCTTTTACTCATTCACTGTTCATATTTATTATATTATATTATATCATATTACATATTACATTATATCATATCATATCATATTATATTATATTACATTATTCACATATATAGGAAGACAGGTTTTTCTACTACCAAAATATAACATCAAAGATGATAGTCTTTGTGGGTATATAAGACTATATATATGTCTGTGTGTGGGGGTGTGTGTTAGGTAATTATTACAGAAGGTTTTGATTCCCTGACTCAGATTTAAGAGTGAAAAAGACCAAATCTTAGTCTGGGAGGGACTCTGCCTGGATTTTGTTAGTGGTATATAACTAACAAAACTAAAAATCTCAGACTACCCTAAAAGATTAGCTTTTAGCTAATATACCCTAGCAGACTGAAAGTTCTATTGTGGCCAAGACTTTTCATGCAGTGAGGAACTGACCTGGTGAGCCCAGTGGAACTTTGAGCTCAGTGAGGAATAAGCATAGCAGAGATACACTTAGCAAGAAGTAGGTTCTGGGAACCCAATGGAGCAACATGCCCAGGGGTAACAGAGAGTGGAGAAAAAAGCAGGGTTATTAAAAGCAATGTGATTATCCTATAGCATGGAAGATATGAGTTACCTCTCCACATATGTCCAATGTTTTGAGTCTTTCATATGCGACCTCTATATTTGTTCACTGTTCTTACAGATGGTGTGCGTATTTGTGGGACATTGTGCACTACATTTATGGAGGCAATGTTCTGTTGCAAAGCTTTTTTCATCAAATGCCTTTGCTTTGAACTAATTGTGTGTTCTAGATAACTAGATAGGAAGAAGGAACACTTATTGAGGTTTATAAGCTATTGTTTTGAGTGAATATGAACTTGAATTATCTTTTAATTTGTATCTATTTTGTGAACTCCTTGTGTAAGAAAAGGGTACCATAGATGTTACCATATAAAAGCCAAATACTCCAACTGAGCTTTATAGGACAGAAGTCATGTTTTATATTTTAAAAAAAATAACCATATTACTTCTCAGCACAACTGATAGAAACTTATCCTAGTAAAACAGTCTTAAGGAATTATATAAAATCATTCTTAGGATTATAACACCTATAAATATTAGTTAATTCTTATTTCTTCTTGGTTTTGTAGTTACTTATGTTCAAGATTTTAAGATAAATCTAGTGTTTTGATCTAAAAAAATTCATTTTTTGTATAGCTTAGTTTTGCCATGAACCTTTTCCCTCTCATTATTATGAATTGTATTTAATAAGAAGAAAAAAGGATTCTGTTTATCCAAAATAATTACCCTGGATGGTTATTTTAGTGTTATCTTATTTAAAAGTCTTAGTACAGTTTTAACCGTTAGCAAGTGAACATTAGTAGCTTTACAATGTACTAAGACTTTTTGGGACACCTTTTATTTGAATTTTGAGCGCTTCTCATTGATTAGTTGAAAGTTCGTATATATCACATAATTCAACATGCCTGCAGATTTTACATTTCTTTTAAAAAGACAGAATGAAACTCCATCCAAGAGTACAAAAAGTATAAACTAACTTTTTTAATATAATTGCTTATGTGATAGCAGGTTATGATTCTCTTGACTTTTTAAAAATGACTTGACCTTCTTGTTTCAGCTCTTAGAAGAGACAAATCATCAAAATAAATAGCTCATTATCTCTTCCCTAGAGAAAGCAAAGAATAATTTAAAAATTATCCCATATAAAATGTTCACTTTGAATCCCACGGATTCTTTTTTATGAACATAACCATCTGACTCCAATTTAAGATGGAGATGTGAATTGGTCATGTAAAGATGAGATTTCCCACAAATACCTTGCCAACACTTAAGATGGCACCAAATGGAACAATGCTCCAATTGCATTATTAGGAAAACTAGGTGCCACAGTTGATCATGCCTTAGGAAGATGGTTCAAATCTGACCTCAGACACTAGCTGCATCTTTAATCTCCCCCACCTTCCCCAAGCAGGCTATAGTTAAACAAAGGTATATTTATATATGCATATATATATATGCATATATAAATATATGCATATATAAATATATGCATATACACACATACACACACATATATACATATACATTCACAAACACCCACAGACCCACACATAACATACATATATTTATATACACACATACAAAGAATAATATGCATATCTATCTACATATACTCACACACATATATGTGTATATTTATATTCCTGCATTTACCCATATGTACACATGTATCTAAAGCAATTTTCGTATGACTGATATAGAAAGTAGATTTCTCTCTTGATTGAATCTTTAAGTTTGACTTTAGTTAAGATCAATGATTACTAACTGTACTTTTTTTTTTCCTAATAAACTCTATTCTTGATCTTTGTTGTAGTCTTTCCTATCCCTGTTAATTCTTCTACTTTAATTCTGCTCTTTAACTTAGTTTGCTATTACTTAACCTCCCTGCACTTATGAATCTCTCCCTTGTTTTCTTCCCTCAATCTTTGCTTTCCCCTCCACCCGTCCCTACTTCTTTGTTTCTTTGTCAATAATATTCCTATATATTTTCCACAAAGGATCTCTGAGGTGATAATCTGTGCATACTTTTCTGTTTCTATTTTCCTCTCATGTTCTAACACTCAAGGATAATTTTCTTGGATGTATTATTTCTTGCATTATTGTGTCAAAGTTATTTTTTTGGTCACAGCTTTCAGGTAGACCAATTATTCTTATATTTTTCTCTTCTTGATCTGTTTTCCAGATCTGTTGTTTTTCTTATAAGATGTTTGATATTATGTTCTAATTTTTCATTCTTTATATTCTTTTTTGTTATTTCTTGATCTTTTATAGCTTCACTGGCTTCCCCTTGCCCAAATCTAATTTTCAAAGAGTTATTTTCATCTTTAAGACTCTGTAACTCCTTTTCTAGTTTGTTAACTAGATTTAAATAATCTTGTTTTTCTTAGATGGTCTTTATTTTATTTTAGTTTTTTTTTAAGTTTTTCCTCAGTGTCTCTCATTTGATTTTTAAATACATTTTTGAATTTTTCTATAAATTTTCTTTGGGTAGAAAGTGATAAAGTGATTCAATGTTACTCTTTGGCATAAAAGAAGCTTTTTTTTTTTTTTTTTTTACTTTTACTGCATCTGTGTAACACAGTTGGCCTGGTGTTACAGATCAGCCAAAGTTTGGTCAGTCTTCCCAGACTTAGGACCCCAACTCCTCAGGCAGTTCAGTGGTGAAAATTTCTGTGGTTCTTGCTGAGGCTCCTGCTAAACCTAGCTAGTTCCAGGATTCCCCATTTAGTATTTCTGCAGAGCTAGCCTGAAAGTGTTTGCACTTCATACAGGTTAATCCCCAGGCTTTGGGTATTTGCCCCCAACCTCCCTCCTCTTCCCTCTCCCACCCTCCCCCCATTGATGAGTAGTAGTACCAGGAGGACTTCTGTTCTGGCTCTAGTCTTTTTTATTTTTTCAGCAGTTTATATTTTCCCTGAGGCACAAATTTATTCTTTCTGTAAAGGAAATCTCAAGAATTTGAAATTTACTGACCTACACTTCCATCTTCCCAGAATCTTCCCCTCCTCTTCAATTTACTTTCAGTCAGTTATTTTTCCAGTAAGATAATTCACATTTTTTCTATTTTTAAATTTTTTTTGTTTCTTGATATCTCATGTAGTCATTAGTGTACCCTTGCCCAATTCTAATTTTTAAGGAATTATTTTGTTCAGTGAGCTTTTGTACCTCCTTTTCCCTTTAGTGAATTTGTTTTTTAACCACATGTTTTCTTCAATGAATTTTTGTGCATCTTTTCCAAATTTTTTTGTACTTTCTTCACCAAATTGTTGACCCATAGACTCTTTTCATGATTGTCTAGCATCACTCTCATTTCTTTCCCCAATTTTTCCTCTATCTCCCTTAATTAAGTTTTTAAAATAATTTTTGAGCTCTTCCAAGAATTCTTTTGGAATCATATTTTTTTCTTTGAGACTTTACATATATCTCTTTGACACTGCTTTCTTCTGAGTTTGTGTTTTGATCTCCCCTGTCACCATAGTAACTTTTCAAGGTCATTTTTTTGTTATTGTTTGTTTATTTCTCTGATCTATCCGTATGATCTTGAGAGAATGGTGCTACATCACTGTCTAGGCCTTCTTAACAGTTGTCTGACCCCCTTACTACTTGTATTCTGAGAATTCCAGACATCACTGCTGCTGATTCCGTAGTTAGACCTGCTGAGGCTTCACAGGGCAGCCTACTTCTGCTAGTTTGCCAGGTCATGACCTTCTAGGGCACTGCCTGATGCTGGCTTGCTAGGGCACAGCAGGTACTGGATTACACTTCATTCTCACCCTAGTGAGATAGACACATCCTGTCAACCTTCTAATTTTCTTAGACTAGAAAAATAGGCCAAGATGGCGGAGTGAAAGGGTGACTCTCTGCTTCCTCCTCCAAACTTCTCTCAAATCAACAATAAAATAAGCCTCTGAACTGATCTTCAAGTCAACGAATCAGGAAATATTTGGATACTGCTTGCAGATATCTCTGAAAAACTTCACATCAGGTTTGTCTAGCTCGGACAGAGGGATAAACAGAGGACTTTGGTGTCAGAGAACTCTGGTGAAGGCCGGAAGTGAGTGAGGGTGGGACTCAGCTCAGCTCAGCTCAGCTCAGACGGGCAAAAAAAACTCCAAACTCCAAATTCCAAACACCTGGAGTCTATCTGAGGCACTCCGGACACTCTGCCCTGATTGGGGGCAGGTGTTCTGGCAAACTTGCCTTGTTTAAGGAGTAATTCGGGCTTAGTCCTAGCCCCCACTGGCCCAGCACCTTAAATTAATTCGCTGAAGCGCCTCAGGGCAAAATCGTCAGCCAGCCATTTCAGCCGTTTTTTTTTTTCCCCCTACCTTAAAGAGATATTCACGCTGTCTAAAAAAAAAAAATGAAGAGACAAAAAAGAGCTCTCACCATAGACAGCTTTTACAAAGAGAAAGAGGAGAAGACCCCAGAGCCAGAGGTTCCTT
>JAJPUD010021428.1:0-23073 GCA_023553655.1 Myrmecobius fasciatus | reverse complement strand
TATATCCCAAAGAAATCTTAAAAGAAGGAAAGGGCCCCACATGTGCAAGAATGTTTGTGGCAGCCCTTTTTGTAGTGGCTAGAAACTGGAAACTGAATGGATGCCCATCAATTGGAGAATGGCTGAATAAATCACGGTACATGAATGTTATGGAATATTATTGTTCTATAAGGAACAACCAACAGGATGATTTCTTTTTTGTTGTTGTTCTTTTTTTTTATTAAAAGCTTTTTATTTACAAAACATATGAGTGATTTTTCTACATTGACCTTTGCAAAACTTTTTTTTGTTCCAAGCTTTTCCTTCTCCTTCCCCCCACCCTCCACCCCTAGATGACAGGTAATCTAATACATGCTAAATATGTTAAATTATATGACAAATCCAATATGTGTATACATATCTATACAGTTATCTTACTGCACAAAAAACATCAGATCTAGAAAGAGAGAAAAAAAACAACCTAAGAAGGAAAACAAAATGCAGGGAAATATTCACAGAAAGCGTTAAAATGCTGTGTTGTGGTTCACACTCAGTTCCCTCAGGCCTCTCTCTGGATGTAAATGACTGTCTTCATCACTGAACAATAGGAACTGGTTTGAATCACATCAGTGTTGAAGAGAACCATGTCCATCAGAATTGATCATCATATAGTCTTGTTGCTATGTATAATGCTCTCCTGGTTCTACTGATTTCACTTAGCATCAATTCATGCAAGTCTCTCCAGGCCTCTCTGAAATCATGATTTTTTTTTTCTTGTAGATACGATTTTTCTTGCACAACAATGATAAGTGTGGAAATATGTATACATATATTCAATTTGTCAAGTATTTTAACATAATTAACATGTAGTGGATTTCCTGACATCTTGGGGAGAGGTAGGGACTAGGGGGAAAAAAACCAGAAAGCTTTGTAAAGGTTAATGTTGAAGAATTACCCATACATATGTTTTGCAAATACAAAGTTTTAATTAAAAATTAAATAAATAAAAAGAAGAAGAATGATAAAACATACTATTCACTTCCTGAAGAAAAGTGATAAAATATAGAACATTTTTTTCCAGATATGGCTAAAGTGGGAAGTTGCTTTGCTGGAATAGGCAGCTACGTACTAAAGACCTTATATTTTTTAAAAAACTAAATCAATAGGAGAATAGTTAGTGGGAATATATTAAAATTTTGAAATGAATTTTAAAAAATAATGTTTTTTAAGTAATCTATCAGTTGGTCTCATCACAGGGAGCTAGTCCAGCACTAACTGAGATAACTCAAGTCCCAAATCACTTCCATGTGAACAAAGCACAATTTTTTGCACATAGTAAACACTTAATGAATGCCTTTTCAAGAAAGGCTGGTGATATATTTTCCACAATCAATATCCTTTTAGTGAGATGTCCTATAGTATACTCACATCACAAGATCACTATTTTCTCTTCCCAATGATATTCACCTAGATGCTTTCTGTTGTTTTACAGCATCTTATCTATTTAAAATTAAATTGTATTTCAATCATCAAAAATCTGCCTTCTCTCCTTCCCACTGTTTTCATCTAATTGAGAAAGAAAAAGCAAAATCCCTTTTACAAGCATGTATAATCAAGCAAAACAAATTTCCAAATTGGCCATGTCCAAAGGGATAAAAAAATTATTATGCACTGAGTCCTTCAATGCATCAGAAGGGTATTTTCATTATGAGCCCTCTGAGATCATTATCAGTCATGACACAGATCAAAATTCGTAAGTCTTTCAAAGTTGTTTGTCCTTACAATATTGCTGGTAACTGTAAAAACTGTTTTCCTGCCTCTGATCACTTCCCTCTGCATCAGTTCATACACACCAGGTTTCCCTGAAACTATCCTTTCAACATTTCTTACAACAATGTCATCACATTATTTATATACAATAACTTGTAAAGCCATTACCCAATTAATGGATGGTCTCCTCATTTTGCAATTTTTTTTTTGCCACCACAAAAGAGCTATATTTTTGCCCATTCCTAGTTTGTTTTACTTAGGACTAATACCTATCTTAACAAGCACAATCTCTAATTGCCCCTTCTCCCTTCACTTCTTTTCTTATTTCCCTCCTGAGTGAAACTATAAATGTATTTATATTTTACCCAACTTTTTATATTATACCCAACTTTGTATGTATATATTCTTTCTTCTTTTGATTCAACTCCCCATTATAGAGTAACAGAGAAAAAATTCAAGTCTTGAGTCAAAATCAGGATCAGATATGATTTAGCAGGTACCACTTTTAAGAAGCAGAGAATTTGGAATACAATGTCTAAAAAGGCCAAGGATATAAGCTTACAGCCAAGAAAAACTTAACTATCAATACTGAGTTTAAATTAATCCTATGATGGGTGGAGGGAAGGGAAACCTTTTATGAATTACAGGATTTCCAAGCATTTCTGATGAAAACATCAGAGATATGCAGAAATTCTCAGGTTCAAATACAAGACTTAAGAGAAAAGACAAAAAGGATAATTCTCTTTAATGGGGAGTAGAATCAAAAGGCAGAAAAATGTGTACACACAGGTCCCTTCATATTGGCTCTGGAATCTTTTCTTACCCTGGTACATAGAATTTCCCTGGTTTGGAATGTTCTGCAAGGTATGGTTCTGAGACTGTCTCGGTTATCTTGACCTCTCAACTATGGCACAGGGTATTTCCCTATGGCAAACTAGGACCAAAAAAATGATTGTTTCCTTGGATTTCCCAAACAGGATTTATTTCATAGAATTTTATAGATCTATTTGGAGGAGTTGGGGTGAAAACTGAGAAGGAAATAGGGCTCTCTGTACTACTTGCAATTCTGTCACTTTGGCTCCATTTTCTATTCAAAAGCTTTTCCAACATGGATTCTTTGGATCATGAATTTCATCATAAAAGTGTATGAACATAAAACATATTTCTATTTCTATGAATGCCATAGAAAAAACTCAGGGGATAGAGCACTGGACCTGAAGTCAGGAATACTTTGATTCTAAAAGCCAATACAGATACTTACTTGCCTAGTAACCCTAACCAAATTATATAACTTTCATTTGCCTCAGTGCCCTCAAATATAAAACAGGGATAATTACAGCATCTATATCACAGGGCTGTTGTAAGGATTAAATAAGATAATATTTGTGCCTGGCCCAGTGCCTAGCACAGGGTAGATGCCATATAAATGCTTATTTCTTTCCCTTCTTCCGTCCAATCCTCTTTTAACTAATATGTTCCTTTTGAGTGACTCTTCAATAACTAGCTTCCCAATTTTATTCACATGCCATCAAGTTATCTCAAGTTATAACATTTGGGGAGTAAGGGAAAAAATACAGGAAATTCAAAAGCAATACTACCTCCAGTGATATAGATCAGTAACCTCACCATATGTGAAGTTATCCTGACTCCAAGTTCAATTCTGTAGGCATGTAGTCTCATTGCATGCCTCAGTTACATCTATGAGGATGAAATTTATTTCCACTCATTAAATTCTATAGTTCAACTTATTACCCACATTCTAGGAATATGAGAAGAAAAAACTGAAGGTCTTTTTTTTCTCTTACTGTTTCTCTTGTTATATTTTGTCTCCTGAGAATAAGAAGTACTCTCACCTGCTAATATTTTTCTTACTATGATGTATGTACTACCCCTACAAGTTTGTCTACTCCCGCCCACATTCTCCATTCCATCCCTCTACCCTCTATCTCTCCACCCTTGTCCCCAGTTCATTGTTTGTTCAGAGCCATATTTATTAGACTTAATTATTTTTAGGCAAATAACAGTTTATTTTTAATCATCCTTCATCATATACATTGCATTCCCAGCAACATCATTTGTATATCTTAAGCCATACTTCAGAAATTCAAATCCTCCTCACAGATACCATTTCCATTTATCATGTTTGCTTCTTAAATTTACCTTTTTTTATTGAGGCTTCCACTGTCAATTGCCAACAAAAATAAAAAATACTACCTATTTAACTAAGTACTTCAGTTTGTTGACTAGGACTTTATATTGTTCCCATCAATGCAATTCTGATAATTATCAATTCTTCCCATGGAATCATCAAAAGTTGGCAGTGGCAGTCAGGTTTGCCAAATCTTAGTAGACTCTCTTATCACATCCCATGTATACATATATATCCCAAAAAGGCAGAATACTTTCTGTTTACTATTTTAATTATTTACTTTGCTCAGCAAAGATTTAGGAACCGTAAAAACTCAAATTTGCTTCCTATGAACTATAATACTTCAGGCAAAATAGTATTGTGTTTAGTGTGCTGGATTTGAAATGAATCAGTTAACATTTATTAAGCGAGAGATGTTGCACTAGACACTAAAAAAAAAAAAAAAAAAAAAAAAAAAAGATTTCAAATCCCATCTCCAAAACTAGCAAGCTATGTGATTCTGAGCAATCTCTCCATGCCCCTAGCAATTTCTTAGGATTTACCTCATTTATAAATAAGTCACAATTTGCCTTTAGTGGTGAGAATTACCATACCAAATGATATTCAATTGTAATGACTGATATTAAATGTTTGCCTATACTGCACTGGTTTTCCTGGCAGTCTCTTTTCCTACTTCCCACTTCGATTCTATGGACCAACTGACATTATTTGGGGGTAGAAGAGATCACTTACTATAGTTTCTCATTAGATTTCTTGATCATTATTCAGTCTTTTGGATAGCTCAGGTTTTGCTCAAAAAGGTATACTTGGGTGCTATGCAGCTGGCCTTCAGTCAAGCAATCCTGGTTAAAAGTCCCAAGTGCTTGTGCTTTAGGCTAATTCTTTGGATTACAATCACAATTAACTGCCAATCCAACACAACTAGTTCAGAAAATGCTATTATTGCCACAGTTGAAAAATAAGTCATTCTTGTCAATTTTTTCCCCCTGGGGCTTTCTCTATCTATGTTTGAGCAACTGATATGCATCTAACAGTTTTTAGCAAAAGCCCTAAAGCAAAGAAAATTGCTCTCCATTGTTGTCTACAAGCAAAATTTGTGCAGAAATATAGTTTTCAGTCACTTGTCCTTTTCTTTTTATTCTGTGGCTCAAAAGAATTATAAACTATCTAATTAGAAACTATAAGCAATCTGCATTTTAACTCTGCTCTTTTCTGTCTCCACTGGCTCCTAGGCAAAGTATTTATATCAACAAAAGACCATTCCCCACTTTCACCCACACAGAAAGAGGACACTCCTGCTCATTTGCTTAGCTTTTATGATCTACAACTAGCAGAGCCTTGCTAAGGCCATAATGCAAACAGAAGCTGCTTTTTTTTTTTTTTTTTTTTAGCTGTTGTAAGCAAGAAGACATTCAGTACAAATTCAAGTTCTAGTTGCTTCTTGTTTTCTTTCCTTTTAATGCCTCCAACATTTAAATAAAAATCCTACCTCTTCCCAATTTCCAGCTGTAATCTTAAAATAATCTTGTGAAAATCTGGGGTAACAACTCACACCTAGCAGGTTAACTAAATAACCAAAAAACATAAATGATAAACATTGGAAAGGGTGAAGAACTAATGCACTGTTGGTATAGTTGTGAATTGATTCAACCATTCCTTTTTTTAAAAATTTTTTTTATTAAAGTTTTTTTTTTAACAAAACATAAGCATGGGTAATTTTTCTTTTTTTTATTATTAAAACTTTTTATTTGCAAAACATATGTATGGGTAATTCTTCAACATTAACCCTTACAAAGCTTTCTTTTACAAAATTTTTCCCCCTACTCCCCACCCCTCCCCTGGATGGCAAGAAATCCACTATATGTTAATTATGTTAAAATACTTGACAAATCGAATATATGTATACATATTTCCACATTTATTATTGTTGTGCAAGAAAAATAATATCTACAAGAAAAAAAAATCTGAGAAAGGAAACACAATGCAAACAAACATCAATACAGAGCATGAAAACGTTATGTTGTGGTCCATATTTCATATCCCTCTCTCTGGGTGTATATGGCTTTCTTCATTGAACAACTGAAACTGGTTTGAAACATTTCATTGTTGAAGAGAGCCATGTCCATCAGAATTGATCATCATATAGTCTTGTTGCCGTGTATAATGATCTCCTGGTTCTGCTCATTTCACTCAGTATCAGTTCATGCAAGTCTCTCCAGGCCTCTCTGAAATCATCCTGCTGGTCGTTTCTTACAGAACAATAATATTCCGTAACATTCATATACCATAATTTGTTCAGCCACTCTCCAATTGACGGGCATCCATTCAGTTTCCAGTTTCTAGCCAATACAAAAAGGGCTGCCACAAACATTCTTGCAAATGTGGGGCCCTTTCCTTCCTTTAAGATCTCTTTGGGATATAAGCCCAATAGAAACACTGCTGGGTCAAAGGGTATGCACAGCTCGATAACTTTTTGAGCATAATTCCAAATAAGCATGAGTAATTTTTCAACCTTGACCCTTGCAAAACCTTTTGCTCCAAATTTTGCCCTCCTTTGCCCTCTCCTCCCTAGATGGCAGGTAATCCAATACTTGTTAAATATGTTACAATATATGTTAAATCCAATAAATGTACACATAGTTATACAATTATCTTGCTACACAAGAAAAATCTACTCAAGAAGGGGAAAAAAAAACTGAGAAAGAAAACAATTGCAAGGGAACAACAGAAAGAGTGAAAATGCTATATTGTGGTCCACAATCCTCTCTCTGGGTGTTGATAGATGGTTCTCTTTTCATCACTGAACAATTGGAACTGTGATTCAACCATTTCTGAAAGGTATTTGACACTGTGCCCAAATGGGCTGCAATACAACTGTTGGATTTACATAATAGATAAGATTCTTAAAAAAAAAATACCTATTTGTACAAAAATATAACTTTTTGTGGTTGCTAAGAGTTGAAAATTGAAGGGATGCCTATCAATGGGGGAATGACTGAATAAGATGTGGTAAAAGATTATGAAGAAGTATTATTGCGCCATATGAAAAGGGAAGCAGGATTTCTGAAAAACCTGGAAAAATTTACATGAATTGATACAAAATGAAGTGAGCAAAGCGAGTGAACTTTGTATACAGTAACGACAATATTGTACAATGAAAAACAATAATTAATTTAGTTATTCTCAGCAATAAAAGGAACTAAGATAATCCTAAAGAAATCGTGACAAAAAAAGTTATCTCCCAAGAAAGAAATGATATTGCCTGAATATAGAATGAAGCACACTACATTTTTCCCTTTTTTTCTTACTTTTTTTTTTTTCTGCAAGGGTGGGTTTCTTCTTATACAAAGACTAATACAGGAATGTTTTACTTGATTACACATGTATAATCTATATCAGATGGCTTTCCATTCCAGGAAGGAAAGAAAGAAGGGAAAGAGTAAAGGATAGAATATGAAACTTAAAACTTTTTTCCAAAATGTTAAAAAAAATTTTTAACATGTAATTGGGGGAAAATAAAATATTTTTTTAAAATAATCTTGTGGGTAGAATTATTATTTCCATTTTTTAGATAAAGAAATTAAGATTCAGGAAGGTAACCTACTAAGTAAATTTAACAAAGGAGTTTGAATCTAGTTCTTCTGATTAAATCCTAGGCTCTTTTAATTTATCATCTGCTTCTGAAATTTCATAAACTATGCAAGAGTCCTTTTTTAAAAGATGATTTTGTGTGTAAAATTTGTATTTTACTGTTCTGATTTTATATTTATTTTTCAAAAGTTTTGGGATAAGAAAATTTCTCAGTCTGCAAAGCTTTGCTAACTTTAAAAGTTAAACTTGACCATTAAAAATGAAAAATTAATTACTTCTTCCAAAAGACTGGTAGCACTTTGATGTTTTATGGAATTTTGAAAAGATTATGTTGAAATGTTTTAAAGGAAATGAAAGTGAAACCTTATTATATAATCACTTTGCTTCTTAGTATCCTTTTTTGCAATATATTAAACAGGAGCAGTAGAAACAGTTCCCAAATTAATAGGTTCCATTCCAAATTTTCCTGATAAGTTGCTTGTTTTGAACTTAGAATATATTTTCTCTTCACTACCTTCCCCCCAAAAAATATCCTGAAATTGTGGTTGAGTTTAGAGGTCAATTTAAGCCATAATGTACTTGGAATACTGCTTTATCTAATCAAGATTAACTGATCTCTAAGAGTCTTTGCAGTTCTAAAATTCTATGACTTTCTCCTTGACACCAACTGCAGAAGCTCATGAATGGCAGTGGTGGTAGATGTTTCTGGGTACCACAAAAAAATTAATTCTCTGACTTAGCAGAAAATACTCCAAAAAACCGGAAAGACAAAGGTATCTATCTTTCATTTCCTAAATTGAATTTACAAAAAAACCTTAGTCTTTTTTACCTAATATGAAATCAAGCTATATTTTTTTGAAAAAAGCAACATATTGTTTCCTTTATCTGATGTATCGTTTATGTAGATAAGATTTTTCTTGCACAACAATGATAAGTTTGGAAATATGTATACATATATTCGATTTGCCAATATTTTAACATAATTAACATGTAGTAGATATCCTGCCATCTAGGGGAGTGGTGGGGAGTTGGGGGGGAAAAATTTGTAACGGAAAGCTATGTAAGGGTTATTGTTGAAGAATTACCCACACCTATGTTATGCAAATAAAATTTTAAAAATTTAAAAAATTAAAAAATTTTAAAAATTTTAAAAAAAAGCAACATATTAATACCATTCTTCCTAGAATGAGGTATGAAATTATTTATCCCAAATATTAATCACACGTTTCCCATTTTGCTTCAAAATTTCTACAATCCCTTCATGTCAATAATCCCTATTATTCTAGATCAGAATCTATAGTATTAAGAGTTGCAAAGAATCTTGAATATCTTCTAATTCAAATTCTTTAACTTACAAATGAAGAAAAAAAGATGGACAGGTAAACTTATTTCTTATTGTTGTTGTGTGGCAAAGCCAAGATCTGAACACAGATTTCTGACTCCAAATATAAGGTTTTTCGTACTATGTTTTACTACTCCTAAAGTGTTCTATGGTCAAATTAGATTGTCTAAAATGACTTATTTCTAGTTAAAATTTGAAGAAATGCATAGATGATGACATAATTGTTAGGGTTAAGAACTCCTACTTAGGAATGCTTGAAGAGAGAGAGAGAGAAGATGGATGCCTTCAAATGGCAAGAATAATGGATTAATAAGAAGCACTCAGGAATTCAGAGAACATTTATTAAATGACCACTATGTGGAAGACACAAAGGGATAGAAAGATGATTTTTTTTTTAATTCCCTACCTTCAAGAAACTTTCATTCTACTAGGAAAATACATGTGCACATGAGTACAAGGGTAATTTCAGGGAAGAAAGCACACTAAAATTCTCGCCTATTCAACTATCAATATATCTCTAAATTAACTATAAAATCTAGGACCTCTTTTCTCCTATTCCCAAGTAACTAACTGTAGAATGAACTAAAGAAAGAATTTATTTTGGGAAAGAGAATGTGGTTTGATAAAAGCACACACACAATCATGTCTCTAAGTAGCAAAATCAAACACAAAAGACTGGCTATATAGGTATTTTAAAATATCTACAGACTTAATAAATTTATAATCAAATGTTAGTCAGTTTTTTGTTAATTCTAGCAGCTCTTGACCTGTCCTTCATAATCTGTCCTGATTATGGTAATATTCATGCAAGAAAAATGTATAATCAAATCTACAAATAAATGTTAACTAAGAACTCAGTGTGTAGAATTAGGATACTATGAAATATATTCAGAAACATTTTCCTGCTATCAAAGAGATTGACATGACCATTGAAATATAAGACCTATGTAACTTCTGGCAGGTAGACTAAATAAATCCCCAAAGGTTTGAAGCTTGAAAGTGCCCAAGGAAAAAGAATGACTTGGCAGTTTTCACAGCCTGAATAACATTTTTATTTAAAATCCTATCCCTCTTCCTATATCACAAATATCTGCTATCCCACAGCAAACTGCTACTTCTGTTAAAATATTTAAGTGATAGCATAGAATAGCAAACCAGGTACAATACAATGCCATTTGAAATCTGCAGACAAAAAGATTTATATCAGAATGACAGTTAAGCTCTTCAAGGCAAGACATCAGTATACTTTCCACAACCAAAGTGTTACATATACATACATGCCTACCTATATATGTGCGCATAAAACATGTATGTGTATATGCATAAAACATCAGTATACATAAAACAATATGTATATTGTGCACATACAAACACATATATACACACATATATATCACACATACATGATAGAACATATAATTTTAAGATCCCTTCTCCTTAGGGTGCTTCTGTTCTAACAATCTGTCGATTTTAAAGTCTTCTGGCTTTGCAATCTGTGATCCCGAGGTCCCCTCCCCCTAACCTTGGAGTACTATTGTTCTGATAACCTGTCTGTCAATGACTGTAAAAGTCTTCTGGCCTAGGAATATGATAATATTCCTTCCCTTAAACTTTAGGGAAGATATATTGGTGTGATCCCAAGACTCTCTAACCTTAGAGTGCTATGTTCTGACAATCTGTCAATGCTTCTACAGACTTTTGGCCTTAGGATAGTCCTAGGTGGGCTGGTCAGTGATAAATAAATTCCTGAGACCACTTCTCAGTTCTACATCTAGGCCATAAAATTAACATATCAATAGCATGAAGAACTAGATAAATGTGTCTCCTAGCTTCTGGTTCTTTTCTAATTTAGCCTGTTTCAATTGGCATTATAATTACAATAAACTTTGTCCCTTGACTGGGATATGGGTTCAAGCCTGCAAATTCTTTTGAGATACCTGGAGACACTGGTCTGCCACCCCCAACCTTTCAGGGTCCCTTTCCCACCTCAACATACATACATATTGAATTATCTCCAAGGTCTAGGAATCCAAGAATCTAAAGGAAGGAAAAACTCAGGGGCAGGTAGGTGGTGCAGTAGATAGAGCATCAGTCTTGAGTTCAAATATGACCTCAGACACTTAACACTTCTAGCTGTGTGACTCTGGGCAAGTCACTTAATCCCAAATTCCCTCAGAAAAAACAAACAAGCAAACCAGTAACAACAAAAAAAGAAAGTAAAAACTCCAAGAACTACTCACGAACCACTCAGCACTCTTCCTCATGACCCCCCACTTTCTTGCTAGCAAGGCTGTACTAGCTGACTCGCTCCCTATATTGGTCAACGATGTTATATACTTTTAGTCTATCCAATGAAAAGGCTTGGGTTTTTTGCTTTTTAAATCATGGACAAGCCAGAAGATGGTCAGGTTCCAAAAGCACATGGAGTTGAGATGGCTTACAGGTGTGTGTCTGGGCCTCTCCCTCCAGTAATAAATAAATGCTTTCTTTTTTGTATCTTAAGAAATCTCGGATTAGGAAAGGAGGTGTGGCACCCACCCCACACACTGATGAACTGTAAATTGCTCAGCATGAAAGAAGGTTGAAACTGGAGATTCAATGGGGAAAGAATCAGAAAGTAAGACAAAAGGTTAATAAGGAGGAAAAAGACTGAAATTACCTAAGATCTCAGAAGGAAACTCAAAAACCTTGAACAGATAAACCATCATGAAAAACATTAACAACAGAAATATAGCCTCCAGATCTAATAAATAAAGTTAGGCCTCTATTAATATATAATGTAAAAGAATGGAGAAATGATTTAACACTCAAGAGAGTGGACCCTCTAGGTTTTGAGAACAACTGTTTCCTAATGGTCTAAAAGAAAAATAGAAATTACGAGAGCAAAATTTATGGCAAGCACAGAAGAAATAACTGGCAAAATAGAAAAATTAGAATCTGCAGTGACAAGCTATCCCAAGGAAACCAACAAAAAGAATAATACATTGGGAATGCAAATACATAAAAGTGAAGGAAAATCTCCAATCCTCCAAGTGAAGTAAAAAACAGTAACAGTAAGAGAAAATATTCTCTTTAAACAAACTGTACTAATCTCAAAGATTGTAATGTGTAGAGAAAATCTAAAGCTTCTAGGTCTACCAAATATTCTTACAAGTCAAAAAACCAAAACACCATAATGCAAGAAATAACAAGAAAACTGTCTTGTGAACTTCTGAAAAGAAAATGCCAATTCAAAGAATTCATAAGTTGCCTCCAGAAAAAAACCTAAGACTGAACATTCCAAACCAAAGTACTTAAAATTTAACAGTTCAATTCAAAACCAACATATTCTGCAAGTGAGTTACCTTTTTGTCGTTGATCTCTTTGGGGTGTATACTTGACAGAAGAATCTCTGGTCAATAATCACTTTCTTTGTCTAATTTCAAATTTTTTTCCAGAATAGTTGGGTCATTCCTAGCTTTTGACATTTTTGCCAGTTTGCTGGATGTGAACCAAGACATCTGGGTTGTGTTTTAATTGTATTTTTTCTTTTGTTAGTGATTTGGAACATTCTTTCATATAGCTTTTAAGAATGTATTTTGTTTTTACATTAAAATAAAGAAAAAAAAGAAATGAGGAGGAAAAAATCAAAGCTTAAAAAAAGTTATTAGAGAAAAATGGAGGAAAATATGAACAACTCATAAATTTAGATTTATGTTTTCCTCATAAATTTAAATGTGAATGGAAGTCACAACTGGGGAGGGGGGAGAAAGGCAGATTAGCTAACAACTATACAATCTGTTGTTTATAAAAAACATATCTGAAAGACAAAAATATTCACAGAATAAAAGTGAGAGGCTAAGAAAAAAATTCACCATACGTTAAGTGAATCCAAAAGGGCAAGAGTTACAAACATACCATCTAACAAAGCAAAACCAAACATTTAACTGGTAAAAGGAAATAAACAAGAAAACTATATTATGCTGAAAGAAAACATGACAAACTAATATTAGTAACACACTTAATATGTTCCAAATGCCTTAGTATCCAAATTATCAAAGGAAACATTAACTGAGTGACAAGAATATAAAAAAAAGTAACACAATACTTTCAGGAAATTTCAATAATCCTCTCTCAGTTTTGGATAAATCTAAAAGAAAGATAAACAAAAGGGAAAAAAACAGACCTGAACAAATTGCTAGAGAAACTAGAGTGAAAGGACTTAAGGCATCTTTTAAATGAAACTGCAAAAGATTATTAGTCTCTTCCTCTGTGTATATTCATCTACATATATGTGTGTATACACATATATATATACACACACATATATATATATAATTATTTTTTTCTCAGCACTACATAAGAATTTTTACTAAAACTGACCAGGTATTAGGACACAGAGAGAGTACAAACAAATGTAAAAAGATAGAAACAGTACATACATCCTTTAGAGACCAGGGTAATAAAAAGTGACTGATTCAGGGACCACAGACTATAGTGTCTACTTCCAATCAACTTTCATAAAATGGACAGATGGTTTAAAAATATATCTGCAAAGAAATCTATTGAAAATAATGTTAATACAAACACAAGTTATCAATAAGAAAATGTTAATGCTAATACACTTCCTATTCCTAATATTAGCTCTTCCTCAGCCATATTACACAATGTTAAAGCAATGATGATATAATCTGATCTGATAAGAACTTCAAAGTTATCAAGATCACCTGAAATATGGATTTAAATCCATTACTACTAACAATGCTCTTTGAATTGTACTTTGAGATATTAATTAAAATATGAAGCCAACACAATTACAGTATTTAAAAATTGAGTTTGTTCTCTTATCACCCATAAAAATTTTCATGCCCCCATGCTTTAAAAATGAAATTTTCTAACTTGTTTAAAACTTGTCAAAATGACATGAAACTTGGCATGGGTTTTAAATATATTTGTAAAAAAGTAAAAAAATGCAATATCTACTAACTTTCTAAAGAAGTTTTATCAGACCCCCTTTAATACCAAAGGTCATGTTCTCTGTTGTCTATCTCCAACTTAACCTGTTTGTATCCTATTTGTACTTAGTTGCTTGCATGTTTTCTCCCCTATTAGAATGTCAGCTCCTTTGAGGGCAGGGGAGCTATTTCTGCCTTTCTTTTTATTTCTAGCATCTAAAAGTTCCCACACTGGAGAGTTGGGCTTCTGAGTAGTGTCTTTACTACTACTTCCCACCAAGCTTCTTCCTGGTCATCCTCATGCCATTTTCTCTAACTGCTAATCTTCCTATCTTGTCTAATGTAGTTTTAAGAAAAGTAATCAAATCAGCACCATCATTCTTGAAAAGGATAAATCACTCAATTTCCCTAAAATTTCAATCACTATCTCTTTTCCTTTATAAAATTGTCCTCCTTGGTCACCACTTCCCTAAAAGATGTCTTCCCTTATAAGAACGTAAGCAGCTTGAGGGCAGGTTCTTACTCAACTATATAGTACAAAATACATAATTAATAAATGTTTTTTCATTTATTCATTCATCAACCATCCCTATATAAGGCTTTCCCTCGATGAAAGAATTCACAAAAGTAAACTGCTAATCCTTTTTGTAGTGGCAAGGAACTGGAAATTGAGTGGAAAATGGCTGAATTAGTTATTGTATATGAATGTCCTGGTATATTATTGTTCTATAAGAAACCATCAGCAGAATGATTTCAGAGAGACCTGGACAGAAGTAAAATGAACTGATGCTAAATGAAGTAAGTGGAACTGAGAGATCATTGTACAAAGCAACAAGAAGATTATATAATGATCAATTTTGATGAACGGGGCTCTTTAACAAAGAGGTAAATCAGGCCAGTTCCAATCTTCTTGTGATGAAGAGAGACATATGCACCCAGAGAGAGGACTGTGGGAACTGAGTATGGAATACAACATAGCATTTTCACTTTTTTTTTGGTTGTTGTTTGCTTGCATTTTGTTTCCTTTCTCATTTTTTTTTCTTTTTTGATTAATTTTTATTGTGCAGCATGACAATTGTGGAAATATGTATATAAGAATTGCACATTTAACATATATTGGATTTTTTTTTGCCATCTAAGGGAGTGGGTAGAAGGGAGGGGAAAAAAATTTGGAACACAAGGTTTTGCAAGATGAATGTTGAAAACTACCTATACATATGTTTTGAAAATAAAAAACTTTTTAAAAAAATAACATTATTATGGGGAAAAAAAAAAAGGAAATTGCTGCTCCTTACTTCTTCAGGAATGTTCTTCAATTCTAAATGTAATGCATCAGGATTGCAATGGTTCTCAAGGGTAACAGACAAATTTCCACTAGCTGCAATGACATTTCAGCCTCTTTTGCATACATGAGACTGGACAACTACTTCTGTCCAATAGGGAAATAATGCAACAGAGAATAAAATTCAAACACTAAGAATAATAAGTCTCTTTTCCCCAAATAAAAAAAAACACCCACTTTGTTTTCATTGAAAACTTTGCCCACAAGAGTCACACCTAGCCAGAAGAGACTAGATAAAAAAGCTAATGTGTTCTAGGATTGAATTCCTATAGCAGAACATAGTGATTCAGACTTCTCCCAAGGCTTATCCCACCAGAGAACAATGCCTTTGGTTTCTAGGTATTCCTAAGATTCTAGGTGTTTAACAAGAGAAAAAAAAAAAGAAAGAAGTTGCCAAAAAAAAATTTTTTTGAAGAATTATAAGTTGAAATAAAACTTGAAATATCTGAAAGTTCTATTTTAATCATTCAAAATTGAAGAAGGAAGTTATTTTAAAAGAATTCAATGAAATGTATGCTTTTACAGAAAATGTTTTTATAAAAATTTTAACTGTAATACTATACATTTTATTTTGTTTTTTTTTACAAATTTTTTCATTTGCTAGATAACTATCTAAGGGCCCTAGAATTGACACATATTTACAAAGAGGTCACACACAATCAACAGCAAATATTATTCAACAAATCCAAGTCCAATTCTGGTTTTGTACACATCGATGATGAATTTGATTTACTCAGTTCAGAAATACACCCCCACAAAACTCAAAAATCTTTTTATCAAAGAGTATTAGAAGTTAGCAAAATGATAAAAGAATATTTTTACAATAGACAATACAATTTCTGTTTAGATAATGAAACAAGGTTAAATAGAAAGATCAAAAGATGACTGCTGTGCTTCTGATCACAGCAATACCAACTTACTTCAACAATAATACTGTGTTTCAAAACTTTCCCTCATGATAAATGATTTCCATAAAGGTTCATATCAACCAATCTGGACTTCAAATGAAAGCTAAAATGAGCAGAGGAATGTTGGCTTTCTGACCACAGAATATCTCTTTCTCAGATGGAATAACAAGTCTTGATACTGAAATACTTTTGGTTCCCACAAGATCAAATAGTGGTTCACATCTGGAATAGTAGTTGCACAATTTTTTTCAAAAGAAATGCATTTCTTGACACAATGTATTATCATATGAGGTTTAATCTCACCTGGCAAGTTCTTTAATTAAGTTTGCAATACGTCTTTTGTCTTCAGGACATAAGTCCTTCAAGCAGGCACTCTTCATTCCTCCATTGTGAACAGTCTAATAAAATAAAAGTTTTCTGTTAAAAAAAATTAAATTTTTGCAAAAACAAACATTTCTTAAATTATCAATAGCTTATTAGGAAGAATCTCTTAAAAACAGGATTGGAAATGAAATTCCTTGAAATATTTTTCATCTAGCAAAAGGTTCTATACTTCAATTAAATCTATTTTTTTTTCTCTGAATTGCTTGTCACTAGGCTTTACCAACTGTTGTTTAACCAATTATATTAAATTCAATAAACATTTATTTAGTGCCCTCTATGTGTCAGGCACTGGGCTAGGTGCTAAGGATACAAAAAGAGGCAAAAGACACTCTCCACTTAAGGAACTTAAAAGTCTAAACAATCAAATAATTACAAAGGAAGCTAAAGCACAAAAAAAAAAGTATAGTAAATGTTTATCCTTTGATCCAGCAGTGTCTCTATTGGGTTTATATCACAAAGAAATCATAAAAAAAGGAAAAGGAACCCAAATGTGCAAAAACATTTGTAGCAATCCTTTTTGTAGTG
This sequence comes from Myrmecobius fasciatus, assembly GCA_023553655.1. Lineage (NCBI taxonomy): Eukaryota > Metazoa > Chordata > Mammalia > Dasyuromorphia > Myrmecobiidae > Myrmecobius > Myrmecobius fasciatus. Next base: position 6,149 of record JAJPUD010021428.1, on the reverse strand, counting down.
GCAAGGAACTGGAAAGTGAGTGGATGCCCATCAGTTGGAGAATGGCTGAATTAAGTTATATTAATTGCAGGTAATGGAATATTACTGTTTTATAAGAAATGATGAGAAGGTTGATTTCAAAAAGCCTGGAAAATGAAAATCAAAGAAACAATCAATAATTTTATCCAAGAGAATGACAATAATGAGACAGCATACTAAAGTTTATGGGATGTAACCAAAGCAGTTCTTAGGGGAAATTTTGTATCTCCAGAAAAGTCTGGGAAGATTTACATGAATTGATGCAAAGTGAAGTGAGCAAAACCAAGAGAATATTGTACAAAGCAATAAGATTATGTAATGACCAACTATGATGGACTTGGCTCTTTTCACTGGTTAGGTGATTCAGGGCAATTTCAATAGACTTGTGATAGAGAGTATGAAATGCATTGAGAAAGAGAACTATGGAAACTGTGGATCAAGATATACTATCATCATCTTTGTTGTTGTTTGCTTGTTTGTTTTTTCCTTATGTTTTTTCCATTTTTAATCTGTTTTTTCTTGGGCATCACAATGAATATGGAAATTGTTTAGAAGAACTGCGCATCTTTAACCTATATTGTATTGCTTGCTGTTTGGGAGAAAAAGGGAAAGGAGGGGGAAATTTGGAACACAAGATTTTGCAAAGGTGATTTTTGAAAACACTCTATGCATGTATCTGGAAAAATAAATACTATAAAAATTTTGAAAAAAAGAAAAAGTAATGTTGAGCAGACTGATTTCAGAAAAGTTGGAAAGACTTATATGAACTGATGCTAAGTGAGTGAAATGAGGAGAACCAAAAATACAGTAACAATAAAATTATGTGATGAACATGGATAGAAGCATAGTATTTTCACTTTTTTTTGTCTGTTTTTTCTTTCTCATGGTTTTTTCCCTTTTAGTCTGATATTTCTCACACAACATGACAAATATAGAATAGGTTTAAAAGAACTGCACATATTTAACCTATATAAAATTACTTGCTGCCTTGGGGAGGCAGGAGCTAAAGGAGGGAGGGAGAAAAAGTCTTACCAAAAAAAGAATGCGGAAAACTAACTATACATGTATTTGGAAGTAAAATACTATTGAAATTTTAAAAAATTTTAAATATTCATTTTCTTTTCTTTTTGATCTGATTTTTCTTGTGCAGAAGAATTGCACATGTTTAACATATATTGGATAACTTGATGTTTAAGGGAGAGGGTGAAGAGAAGGGAGGGAGACAAAATTTGGAATACAAGGTTTTGCAAGGGTGAATGTTGAAAACCATCTATGCACATATTTTGAAAATAAAAAGCTAAAAAAAAAGTAAAATAATGAAAAACAACAAAAATATATAACCATAGGCTATCTTCAGCTATAATGTCAATTCAAAAAAAGGTGGCCTCTCATACAAGCATTTAGAAAGTGCTTACTATATGCAAAGTACTATGATAAATGCTAAGATATAAAGACAAAAATGAAAAACAGTTCCTTCCTCAAGGTTATACCCCCCTAAAATGCAACACATCTATACATCCTGGAAACAGTGACCATTTAAGAGCACAAATCACTGAAACAAATTTGTTCTCATGACTTACTTATTTGAGGTCCCTATTCTGCTATCAGTTGTTAAACTGGCAACAAAGACCATCAAATTTGGGTAATACAATTTCCCTGAAAACAACCTCATTTGAGTGCTTATTATACTAATTTGAATGCAGGCACCAAACAACGTATTGTTGACAAAACTTAGAGGAATCACTTTTAGTTACAGGTAGAATGGAGGTAATTAAAACTGTTCCTCAGTACATGCAATCATCTGAGTGAGAACCTATGGTTACTGCAAAAACATTTTAGCAAGGCCTCTAAACTGAACCCTGGAGATAATAAAAAGTAATGGTGGAAAAGGAAAGCCTTTGCATAGAGGATTGATAGATAGGTATTGAAGTTTTCTCATGCAAAAAGAGTGATGATAAACAAACACCCTAAGAATCAATTTATACTGGGTAACCTTATAGTGGGTAACCTAAGATACACATAAGAACCTAACAGCATATGATGATCCTGACATGAATCCATATATCCTCAAATCAGTAGCATCCATGAGAAACTTTCCCAAGGTCCTAGTTACTACATCACAGAGCTTTCACCAGGATCAGGGACCTTTCCACAAAGGCGGGTAAATAAATGTCTGAGTATCTGAAAATGGCCTATTGGTATTCAATAGTTTACCTTCAACTATATATAAGTATGAATTCATTTGTACAGGGTAAATAAGTGCTTATAATTTCAATAAGAAACAAGAAAATTGCATTTTCCCCCTACTGGGGGTCTTCTAATAGGATTCTTCTAGGATGCCCATCAATTGGAGAATGGCTGAATAAATTATGGTATATGAATGTTATGGAATATTATTGTTCTGTAAGAAACGACCAACAGGAGGATTTCAGCGAGGCCTGGAGAGACTTGCATGAACTGATGCTGAGTGAAATCAGCAGAACCAGGAGATCATTATACACAGCAACAAGACTATATGATGATCAATTTTGACAGACATGGTTCTCTTCAACAATATGATTCAAACCAGTTCCTATTGTTCAGCAATGAAGACAGTCATATACATCCAGAGAGAGGACTGTGGGAACTGAGTGTGAACCACAACACAGCATTTTAACGCTTTCTGTGAATATTTCCATGCATTTTGTTTTCCTTCTTAGGTTGTTTTTTTTTCTTCTTCTCTTTCTAGATCTGATGTTTCTTGTGCAGTAAGATAACTGTATAGATATGTATACATGTATTGTATTTGTCATATAATTTATCCTATTTAGCATGTATTAGATTACCTGTCATCTAGGGGTGGGGATGGGGGGAAGGAGGGGAAAAGCTTGGGAAAAAAAAAGTTTTTGAAAAGGTCAATGTAGAAAAATCACTCATATGTTTTGTAAATAAAAAGCTTTATAAAAAAAATAATAGGATTCTTCTAACTTAACAGTAAACTTTTATTATCTTTACCATCTAACATGCTTTTAAAATCTTTAAAAATAAATCACAACTTACAATAAGCATTGATAAAAATTACTCAATGAAAACTATCTTCAAGCAATCAAAATAAAATTAAGTTATGACTGTTTTATACAAATAACTCATTTCCTGGAGCTCTGATCAAATTACACTGAATACATCAAACAGGACTGATGACAAGATATACAATAAAAATTGCGTGTCCAGAGAGAGACAGAGACAGACAAACAGAGAGAGAGAGAGATGGAAAGGAGAAGGGGGAGTATACATGTAACATATAGGCACATATATACACAAATATACATATAAATTTGGCTCAATGAACTAAAACTCAAATATCTGAAACAGATTCACAGAGGTAAAAGGCTCTCTCTCCTTTCTGAAGCTTCTGACCACAGACAATCATGGGCAACAAAGGGAAAGGGAAGCTGTTCTCAACAGAATCAAAGCCATATCCTTATGAGTGTATGCTATGCATGTCCTTCCCTGCTATAATTAAGCAAGGTTTTATATTAGCTATTACATGAATAGTATCTCATTTCATTCAATTTCAATATCATATATATGTATATTTTGTATATATATACATGTCATAGATAATGTACTTTGCAAACCTTAAAACATTATTAATATAGTTATTATATTGTTGTTTTTATTGTTGTTGTTTCCTTTGTGAGGGAAGCCTTCCAGCCATGTATGACTCCATCCAAATCACTTATAATAAAGAGAAATACAAATTTAAAAAAAAAAAAAAGAATTGTGTTCCAATGAATGGTTAGCAGTACTATATTCTAGGAAAGAAATAATCAATGACATGATATTTGTTATTAAGATTCAGGCTGTTCTCAACAGAATCAAAGCCATATCCTTATGAATGTGTGCTATGCATGTCCTTCCCTGCTATAATTAAGCAAAGTTTTGTATTAGCTATTATATGAATAGTATCTCATTTCATTCAATTTCAATATCACATATATGTATATTTTGTATATATATGTCATAGATAATGTACTTTGCAAACCTTAAAACATTATTAACATTAGTTATTATACTGTTGTTTTTATTGTTATTGTTTCCTTTGTGAGGGAAGCCTTCCAGCCATGTATGACTCCATCCAAATCACTTATAATAAAGAGAAATACAAATTTAAAAAAAAAAAAAAAGAAAGAAATGTATTCCAATGAATGGTTAGCAGTACTATATTCTAGGAAAGAAATAATCAATGACATGATATTTGTTATTAAGATTCAGGAAACTACAACTAAAACTTGTGGGAAAATATGTATTTTTAGTAGTTATAGAATCAGCATTTAACAGGGGCAAGGTTTGAATCAAAATCTTCCTAATTCCCAAGTTAGCTATAAATTATACCATAAAGCATACAAAATGCAAAAGAATGAAAATTACTCAATTAAAGGAGTACCTAAGCAGTGGGGAGGTGAGTTGTAAAACAAATGAATCAGTTATCAAGTCTGATCCTTAACTATGACTTTCCTTGATCTCAAACTAAGCTAGGCAACCAGGACTAAAGTGTAATGTGTATTCCTGCCCTTACTTTGCAAGGTACTCAATCCTCATAGATGCAGGAAAAGAAAAGAAAATGTGGACTCTAAGCTAATGTTCAAATACTACAAAAACAAGGGCAAGAGAAATATATAACTCTTTATATAGCTATTAAAATGGCCTTATTAATAATATAATTTAATAATGTAAAATAACATTATTTTATTATTATAGAAAGCATCCCTCAAAGGAAGTTAAAGCATTTAAGAAACCTTTTGAAATTCAAGCCTCCTGATTATTTCACCTTGGGAAATGCAGAGATGGTATGCTACTCTCCAGGCTACATTATGTCTCTTTTCACAGCTTTTTGATTTTGCCTAAATTGAAAATAAGTCCTATGGAAGCACTTTGTGTTTCAAACTACAGGTGAAATATGTTAATTTTTTTTTAAAGCTTTTTAAGCAGATACTTAATATTCTATACACTATACAAAGAATACATGTGAGATGGTTGTCAATGTAATAAGTCCTAAAAGTTTCAGAATTTCTGAGGGAACAATGTGCCAGAGTAGAAACTAATGAATTTGGAGTATTGAATTAGTAAATCTGTTATCTATCCTAATACATTTTGCAGCAGAGTGCTAGACTCACCATTAAAAAGACGAGTTCAAGGGGAGAGAAAAGTTTAAATAAGGAAAAATAGGATGTAGAGAATACAGTTAGTCATTTTAATTGTGAATATGAATGGGATGAACTCTCCCATAAAATAGAAGTGGATAGTAGAGTGGATTAAAAGCCAAAATAACAAAGACTTGGGTTCAAATGCCTCCTCAGAAATTTACCAATTATATATGGCCATAGACAAACTACTTATCCTTTCTGGAATCAGTTTCCTCATTTTTAAAATGAGGGGGCTAGACTATTCTATTTCTAAAATCCCTTCCAATTATAAATCTATAATTCTCATCCATGACTTTATTTAAAAATCACAGATGAATGCTTTCTTTATTTAGAATTCTCAATAAGGGGTGGTATACTTCAACAATGAAATGTTTCAAACCAGTTCCAATTGTTCAGTGAAGAAAGCCATATACACGCAGAGAGAGGGATATGAAATGTGGACCACAACATAACACTTTCATGCTCTCTATTGATGTTTGCTTGCAATATGTTTTCCTTCTCAGATTTTTTTTTTCTTGTAGATTCAACTTTTCTTGCACAGCAAGATAACTGTAAAAATATGTATACACATATTTGATTTGTCAAGTATTTTATTTTAACATAATTAACATGTAGTGGATATCCTGCCATCTAGGGGAGAGGTGGGAACTAGAAGGGAAAAATTTGTAACAGAAAGCTTTGTAAAGGGTCAATGTTGAAAAATTACCCATTCATATGTTTTGCAAATAAAAAGCTTTAATAAAAAATTACTTTAAAAAATAAATAAATAAAAAGGAAAAAAAAAGAAGGGGTAGTATACCATATCAACTAGAAGTCAGATCATTTCAGCAGCACAACTTAAAATACTAATAATAATTCATGGAAGATAAGTTTTATTAATCTACTCAAAAGTTTCTAACCAGCACAAAAGAGAATTTTTTTTTTTTTTTTTTTACCCCATACCAG
>JAJPUD010021427.1:7149-23076 GCA_023553655.1 Myrmecobius fasciatus | reverse complement strand
TTTTGGAAGGATCTTTGACAGTCATCAAGTCAAACTCCATTATCTTACGAATGAGGAAATATTAGGTTCAGGGAAGTTATATTTCATGGCCAGGGTCTTTTGGCTCATCTGTATCTTCATGTGAATATATAATAATGTCTTTTCACAATAATAACTGAAGATATAGTCCAGGGTAGTGTGTAGAGACCCAAACTCTTTCAATTAGATTTAAATTTAAGGACTGCTTTGAACATGTACTAGCTATGTTACCCTGGGGCAAATCCATTGACCTTACCAGGCAACTGATAGTAGGAGCAGAGACTGATCTGACTTTATGGAGGGAGTTTCCTCACTTGGAATTACTCACACTGATCAACTCACAGGTCCTTTTCAAAAATAATGAGAGTAGTATTTGTATAACTCTCAAATTATCCAGTTATCTCATTTGATCTTCATTACTATTCTTATAAAGGGGTGAGACCCATATTTATGAACTAATCAATAGAAGCTCACAAAATATAAATGACTTTCCAAAATGGTCAATTAGTATTTAAGCTTAAAGCTTCCAATGACAAACTCAATGCTAACTCTAAAATATATATAAATTACTAAATAATGCCACTTGACTCTGAAGCAAATGTGGGGATCTCTATCCAATGTCCTAGATTCTGCTACTAGTTTATGACTTTGACCAAGTTACTTAATGTATCTGTACCTCACATGTATTCAGGTTCCTCATCTGCAAAATGTTAGCATTAGACTAAGTTATTTTTCTTTGCTAAAAAAAGATTGTGCTTCTGTGAATGGGCACAGGGAATAGTATTGATTTTCCACAGGGTAGTAGTCACACTGCCTACATCTCACTCTACTCAATTTCCTATTTTTTTAATCTAATATTTCAGTGACAACATTCATTTTTTTTCTTAGTTTTTGTTCATTGTTTTACTTTTTAAACTTGACGCCCATCATGTGGTGGGAAATAAACTTGATCTATCTGTTCATTGTGGGAACATGGTGGGAAAAGCCACAAATAAATCAGATAGTGTATCTCTTTGTCTCTGTCTGCCTGTTAAAGAAGAGAAATGAGAGAACATGAAAAAAGGATGAGAAAACAAAATGAGAGAAAAATTGAGCAATAATTTTGAAACTTAAATCAATTTCTCTGCTTTCAAAAATGTATAAAACTTGATAATTTTTATATTCAAAGTTTAAAAATAAAGATAATATATATTGAGGATAATGTGTATTTAAAGTAGAAAAATTAAAGGCAGCATGGGATATTTGATAGTGAGCCAAGAAGACCTAATTCATGTCCAACCTCTGACATATATAGGCAAGTCATTTGGTATCTCAGTGTTGGTAGCATTGATAGAGGGAATTTTCTTTTCAGCTACAAGTCTAGTACTTGTAGCAAGTAAGCATATAAATGTATATGTATAAAAGTGTTTTTGAGTGTTTATGTACATACATACGTATATATATGCATGTGTATATACATGTATATCATATATACAAATGTAAGTACATACACACAGAGACACACAGCAATAATGTGACAATAATACTAAGCTTTCTTTTTAGTTCGAAGAGCAAAAACAAAAGCATCAACACAATGAAACAGAAACATGGGAGAGAAAATATGGTGATAAATCAACTGGAAACAAATTTAATGGCAAAATTAATGAGCTGTTTTCTATGGAGAGCCATCAGCATGGTAAAGATGAGGAAAATAAAATTCCTGGGGAAGAAATTTTAATAATGAGCATTTTTTCCAAGGAAAATTTAGTACCTGTGCAACATGTTTTAACGGGGTAAGTTTGTCAAAATATTTAACTGGAATATTACTTTCAAATATTAACATTCATGGTATGTCCAGTTTGCTCTAAAAATCTAGATTCATATTTACTCTGCATCCACTTGTTTTTTGCTGGGAAAGAAATCAAGGTCTCATGAATGGATATTGTTCTATTACTGTAAGTATGTTTTTTTTTTAATTTTGCAAATGTTATGTCAGCATCTATTGGAAGAAGGTAGGTAGCCTTTGATGAGCTTCAGAAGAATAGCATCTAATATAAGGTATGGATGTCAAAGAACAAAGCAAGATAATTTGCAAAAGCTTGCAAATGCATGAAAAATAAGTGCTAATGAGATATAAAAATAGGCTTACAGCTACTTCAAAAATTAGATGTCTTAATCATTAAAAAAGTTTTTCATCAGTAGAAATCTTCAAGAATGAAATCAATTTAAGTGCTTATCATGCGCCAAGCACTGAAGATGCTCCTCCCCTACAAAGCCAGACAATTTAGATTCTCAAGAAAGAGTTCACACTTTTCATTGCAGACATGCAAATCATTAAAAAGATCCAGTCAACAACCCACCACCATGTAAGATGAGCCTGAGGAGAGAAAGGATAATGTCCTTTCAGCATGGCAGAATAAAAATGGGGAATTGGCAGAAATGTAGAGAGAAGTGCTCATATAGCTCTTGTTTTAAAAGACCTCCTAGTGCTCATATGGCTTCTGCACAGACTGAAGAAGAGCTAAAAGCAGATACCTGCTCCCTGCTGCCCCTCCTAAAGAAGACTTAGGCCCATGAGGTGATAGCTGATAGCCAGGCAGGAATATGGCAAAGAGGGTTCACCATTCACCTTGGGACTGTACTTACTAGAAGACCTCTAAAATTCCAACTCAGGAGAGTTAGAATGTGGAAGTGTTCTGGACTGACATTTAGAAAGCAGAGAATGTTTTTTAAATGAGCCCGGATTTATTTTATTAACTTGAAAAGTCTTAAAAAAACTTTTCCTTGGATAATTAATTTCAAGATCAAAAATCAGATAAATTCAGGAAGACAACAAAATACAACCTATTTGAGAGAGACTGAAAAAGGCATCAGTCCCTGCCTCAGTGCCAGTACTCATACATTGTGACCTCAGGTGCCTGCAGACAGAAAGTTATTTGCTGTTCCTTTGATTAATGGGAAGTAACCATATTAGACTTAGTTGTGAGAGACAATAAAACCATGGCCAATTGAGAGAAAGTTTCCTTTTTTAAACATTGTCATCTTTTACTTTGATATCAGCCACATTTTCCTAGATCTCTCTCTTCAACCTTCTAGTGAAACATCCCTCATCACTACATCCTTATTACATGCAGTGTTCCATATTGACAGTTCTCCATCCTGCATAAATAGAGGTGGTAACCCTCTCATCTGGACCAAGCATGGACCATTGCAGTTATTTTATTGTCCTTAACAATTACATTATTCCAGTCACAATTTATATTGGTGCACTGGTTGTCCTTATTTCATTTTGCATTACTTCATACAAATATTCTCATCTTCCTTTATAATTATTTCTAACCACACACAATGATGTTCTATAACATCAGAAATCACAATTGATTTTGTCATTCCTCTGTTAATGAGCTATTCCTCAGTCAATTCTATTTCCAGTTATTTTCTTCTACAAAAAGTCGTTGCTGAGAATATTTTGGTTTCTAAATCTTTTCTTGCCATTGGTTAAAAATAATTCATTGGGCTGTATGTTTAGCAGTTGGAGAGAAGTAATACTAACACACCAGAAAAATTACTATTCTTTGGGAAAGTTTGATGAAATGGGAATCAAAAGAGGGTAAGTTGCAAGGTAAAATTCTATTTAAATTCTGTGATATCTGTGTATAAAATTAGGTGCTAAAATATACTGATATCAGGAATGATTGCAAAATGTGCTTGTCCCCCACTACATTCCTTCTTTGATATGTTATCAGAGTGGGAAGTTAAAGTTACCTAAAAGCTACATGAACACACCAACAGGCATGTTTGTGATGTCTTTTCAAGCTAAATCAAAGAACAATCTTCCTACCTTTGTGTTTGCTAGTTGCTCTCTGTTTTTGCTAGCATGCGCAATCTCTCTTCTACACACACCCACACCCACAGAGTAATGTGTTAATTCCTAAGGCAGTCCACTTCTTTATAAGTAAATCTTAGTTTTGGGGCAGCTAGGTGGCGCAGTGGATAGAGCACCAGCCCTGAAGTCAGGAGGACCTGAGTTCAAATCTGGCTCAGACACTTAACATTCCCTAGCTGTGTGACCCTGAGCAAGTCACTTAACCACATTTGCCTCAGCAAAAAAAAAGAAAAAAAAAAGTAAATCTTAGTTTTGTGTTAATTGTTTTTCATGCAATGATCCCAAATGTATTTTTCTGTGCCTTAAACATAATAGTTTATTGTATATTTGAACACATATACCAGTCCCTATCATCCCAGTTCTTCCTCTTCTCTTAGTTATGGTAACCACCTGCACTGAACATCCTTTGCCATCCTGATTTCTTTCCTCTGGAAATATTCTGAGTGCTAAACATCTTTCCTAAAATATATCTCCCAGGAATGAACTAGTTCTTCAAATATGTTCTGATCAGGGCAAAGTATAAGGAAACTATCACTTCCCTCCCTCCTGGATTCTATGAATTCTTAGAATTCAACTTAAAATCATATTAAGACTTTCTTCTGGCATTATTGGCACATATAGCTCGCCTTGATAAATCCCTGATATTTTGCACACACTCTTTAATCACAAAATCTGGTTTTATAGGACTGATTGTTTTTAGGTGGGAATATATATACATATATAGAGGTGGGAATGTAGGTGGGAAATGGAAAGCACCATAGCTGAACAAAAGGTTGGGCAAGAAATAAGTAGAACCTAATCCTAGATGAAAGAATACACTGATCTAACTAGAATGGACCTTGTATTCTGAGGAGTGTGAGAACCTTTGTTGAATTAAGACAATAAACCTGAATATGAAAAAGCTTCACAGGCAAGCAGTGCGATTTAATGCACTACAAAACAAGGTATAAAAGTTTATGATCTGGGGAATGATATGATCAATACCTTAGTTAAAGAAGCTTCATTTGGAAGTAAAATGTTTATTTGTAAAGAGAAAGAAATACATGTCTCCCACTTTTAAAGTTTTCGATAAAGAATCATTTAAAGATCCCTTCATGCATGTTTTCTTTTTTTCTGCAATGACTTTGCTATGCATAGGACAAATGTGAAGAAGCCTAAAAATGAATCCAAGGATTCTAGTACTACTTGTGAAAAGGAGACTTCTTCTGGCAACCTACTCCCTAGTCTTGATGACAGCACTTTAACTGAGACAAATCCTGATGAATTAAGGTAAACTAAAACTGAACTAGCTCATAGCAAAATACTAGCAAGGTACGCTTTTTCCCCTTGTAGAAGACTGTTGTCCTGATTTTCTTTGCTCTGCCAGTTGAGTGTTCTTTCTAAGTTTTCTGGGGGCGTGAGACATATGCACTACAAGAATGCCAGGAAAGCTAGCTATTACTGGAAAAGCAAAGGGCCCCAGACCCCTCTTTTCTATGCATACCTCATTACCTGCCACTGTTTGAAGGTGGAAATTCTCCTTTTCTCAGGCATTAGGAACCAGTCCCAGTGATAATACACTTCAATTCACTCTTTGTGGTGACAGAACACAGCAGGATTGACAGTGGTCTATGAAAAGTAGTTTTCACTTTACATACCTAAGCATTAGTAATAATCCTGGTCTGGGAGTCAGAAGATTAAGGCACCAAGTTTCCAGTCTCCTACCGTTCTAGCATGGATTGAGAACTGGAAGGCCCTGAAGGGGTCATGGGATCCAGGCTCCTTATTTTAAAATTGAGGAGATCAGTGGTTTACCCACAGTCATAGCAGGGAAAAAGAGGAAGAACTGGAGTTTGAATTCCAGATTCAGTTCACTTTCTGCTTCACCACAAGATCAAGGTTAGCAGTGGACTCTAGGACAAATCCCAGACATATTTGTAAAATGGGGATGATAATACCTGGGTTATCAGCAGGATTGTTATAAGGAAAGTTCTTTGTAAAGTGCTAGAGAAACATGAACTGTCATTATTCATCCATTGAATATGTGGTGTTTCTTGGGCATGCAGCAGACTATTCTGCTCATGATTGCTTTTATTACAATAGTCTTCACTGAAAGATCATCCTTCTGGACTTCTGCATCCATTTAACATTAGATACAGAGATAAAGATGGGGGATATGGGTAAAGATGGGTAAGAGTATATATCCTATTTAATTTACCATTGTTGTTAATATAATAGTTGATCGAACCCCTGGGAAGTGAGAGAATCCATTTTCTTCACGTGTACTTTACCATAACATACTTATTTAGAAGTTAATTTTCTCTCCCTAATTTGTAGGACCTATCTTTTTTTTTAATACCTAGAAAGAGCCAGTCATTCTTTCATAAAATTTCTGTCTTTAAAATTTGTTATTCTATATAATCACATTTAAGTGATTCAGTATTGCAGAGGATTTTTGTATAGTCTCATTAACAGGAGTATTTTCTCTACTGGGGAATATCATGGTTTTTTCATTCTGTCAGAGTAATTTCCACATGCTTTCTTCCACAAGGAATCCATCTAATGGACTAGTAAAACTTGTTTAAACTTGTCTAAAAAGCATTAGTCACATAAAATTTGAAGATCCTTATACTAGACTTTGGAAAATATAAAAAAAAGTTGAGTAATATTAGTATCTGACCATATGGAGCTTACAATATAATAAATAGAACCCAAGGTACATATAATTTGAATTCCAAAAAAAATTATACTTGTTACCATGATTAATATTTCATAAAACTTAGAATACAGTACAAGATGATGGACATAATGTTTGTTGACTATTCAGTCTATATTATCAATTGTTACAGTTTTCTCATATTCTTGTCCTTTTAGAATCTCAATAGCAAGCAGTTTGGGACATGAACAATTGAAAAGATAAGGCATTGATTTTCTATTACAAGTTACAAGTTTTTGTCTGACAATTATTTTGAAAGTAATCTCAAGGGATTTTTTTAAATTAAAAACTCAGATGTTAATTCAGATTTTTTAAAATTTCTTTTAAAAACTTCTCAAGGGAGAGGCTAATAGAAGGGAGAACAGAGGTATAGTAATGTGAAGGAATACTATTATAATGACAATATAGTAAAGAGAAACAATTTTGAAAGAATTATTCCTAATTATCTTAGCAGTATAATGAGCCACCATGATTTCAGATTGCAAATAATGAAACATACCACAAACGTAGGTAGACTGCAGTAGGAGACAGATTTTTGGACATAGTTGCTAATGAAGAAATTTGTTTTGTTTTACTATACATAATTATAGTGGATTTTTAAAAATTCCGATTGTAAAGGGTTCAAGTAGAAAGATGAAAATGTAGATTTGCAAAAAAGTAAGAAAATAATATTTTTAAAATAAAATTTGCAAAGCACATTAAAATACTTTTCAAGAGGCAAAGGTAGGCATTTATTGCAAATTAAGGCTACAAGATTAAATATTGTTATATTCTGTGGTTTTTGAGATTGACTAGAAACATGAAAAAGCATATGATTTTGAAATGTGTTAAAAATCAAATCATTACAATGATAATACTCTTCATATTTTTAATATTTGTAATAAGATGAATTATTTGTTTTTTAGGCATGCAAAGAAAACATTAGATGAAAATAATAAGGTATTGTAAAATCTGCTAAAATATAAATTAATTTAGAAAATAACGCAATTTTCAGTAAACAGATAGGACTCTTTCTCTGCATTATGAAACAAAGGAACATTTAGTCAGAAGACCTGATACCTTTAGAAAAAGTTTTCAATTGAAATGTGTGCATTGCAAATGCAGAAAAGTAATTGTGTTGCTGGTTTTTCAGTCATTTCCCCTGTAAATGAAATGAAGACTATTAACTATTTGTAAGAGATATGGTGGCCATTTGTGTTAATTTTCTTAATATTGCTAAATAAGCATCTAGAGAGGGATGAGGCCTAGAATAGTGAAGAAGACCTGAGTTTGAATCTGTTCTTGGGCTCTTAAGTAACTGTATGACTCTGGACAAGTCACCTAACCTCTCTTATCGCCTGTAGTCATTTGTAAAATACTTAAGAGTATTGCTTTTCTCAAAAACCTTTTTTGTGAGGATGCTGTGAGATAATGTATGGCACATAACTATTGTGAAAAGCTTAACATGCTACATAAATATTTAATATTTAATTTAAAATTAAATTTAAATTTTTAAATTTATTTTACATTAATTTTACAGAAACTTATGACTTTCCACTATTTTATGTATTTTATAGGACAAAGGAGAGATGGCTGCAGATACTCTTGATGACCTCACTCTGTCACTTGACATAGATGTAGAGAATAGTAATTTACCTTCCTCAACTTATGCTAACTGTAAGAATAGTTCTAAATTTTCTAATGGAATACCAGTGTAAAACAGAAACCAAATATGTGTTTATATCCAAGAAGATAATCTAAGTTCTATTCCATTGACCTGTAATAGAATAGAGGTGACTGTGTTCTTGGAGGCTGTGGCATTGGCTGACTCAACTCTGGCAGACTTTGCCAAAATAAAACAGATTATTTTGCTTCAGGGTCATGGTTTTTCAGCTACAGAAGTACTTCATGATGACCTATTTGTTTCAGTGCAAAAAAAAATTATCTACTGTGTGCCAAAAATTTATATTTTTGATAAAGTATAGATAGTCCTTTGTCCTCAGTGACTTTGCAATCTGCTAGGGGGATAGAGCCTCGGGAGATAACCAATAGAAAAAATACAAAAATATTTAATAGTTAAATAATATGACAATAAATAAATAAAGAGTACAGTCATAATGTTATGTGAGATACAAAGTGGGAAAGAATATCAGCTATTTAATAAAAAAAATTTTGGAGATAGTATTTGTGTAGTGTTTTAAAGGAATGATTTCATTAGGTCATAAAAGTCCTGGGGGATTGAAATGAAATTTTCAAACATAGGAAGTGTGAGCAAAGGGGCAGGAAAATGACAGTGAAAAATCCAGTTTTACTGGGCAGTCTATAGCAAAAAAAAGGAAATATGAAAAGGTGGGCTATTAAAATCGTATACATGATTAGATGATTAAAGTGATCTCTTTCATGTAAAGAACAGGTTAACAGTCTCACAAATTTT
This sequence comes from Myrmecobius fasciatus, assembly GCA_023553655.1. Taxonomy (NCBI): domain Eukaryota; kingdom Metazoa; phylum Chordata; class Mammalia; order Dasyuromorphia; family Myrmecobiidae; genus Myrmecobius; species Myrmecobius fasciatus. The sequence continues at coordinate 14,085 of JAJPUD010021427.1, read as the reverse complement.
CTGCCTAGTTGCTTTTTTTTGTTTTTGTTTTTGTTTTTTACTTTTTCTATCAGCATGGCATAGAGGATAGTATACTAGACATGATACAAATTCTGCCCTATCTACCTATTAACTCTCAAACTCAACAAGTCCTCTAACTTCTCTGTGCCTGTTTCTTCTTTTGCTTTAAATCTTGGATCTTAGATTTCCCCTCTGTAATCTTCACTACCCATTACAATCAATGCCCTTAGCAGTCCTGTTCTCCCCCATATCCTTGTTGCATCAATTCTGTTGAACAATGAATGTTTATTTTTTACATATATTTTTCATATATTATGAGGAATTTTGAGGTTTCAAATAGTTTTTTCTTACTAAAGTAATGTGTAAATTATAGATTCTGTTTAGCTGTCTACAATAACCCAAAGTATGTCATTTTGAAATTCTATTTAAATTTATTGAAAAAATAATATTGTGGTATGATTGTACGATTCTTTTCAGAACCAAATAATCTGAATTCTAAATAATACTGCTACTGCCCCACAGATATTAAAATCCTAATATGTTTATTTACTTGTGTTTTTCTCTATACAGATTCAATTTACCTTCAGGAAAGTGATGCAGCACTCATAAATAAACTATCATTAGAATGTGAAAATTCAAAATGGATAAAAGTCAAAAGAAAAATTAAGAATTTAGAAAAGATAGTTATTGGACTATATAAAGAATTCTCATTAAACATGAAAAGAAAGTACCAGCCTAAAAATCACAAAGCAGAATGTGATGATAGAGAACTCTATGGAGGCAGGTATGGAACTCATAAGTTTAAATAAAGACTTGAAAGCATTTTCTTAAAATGAAGCATTGTGACAGAAAAGTTCAGATTAAAAATGGAAAAAAGGAAAAAAAAACATCTTTCAAATATGAATCCCTTTTACTCAATGGGATATGATCCATCTTCCTGTTTGAAGTAATTTCTAGGAGTGCTCACTGTTACTTCATCATGTTATTTTTTTGAAGTACAGATAATCAACATATATTTATCAAGTGCTTTCTGTGCGCCAAGCACTGTTGTGGACACTGAGGCTCAAAGACAAAAATGAAATTCCATTAGGAAGTTTACATTCAACCCAAGATTACAGGATATAAATACAAATGTAAACACAATAAAGTCATGGAAATTTGGAGCAGGAAGCAGGGCACGGTTTTCAGGGGAGAGTAATAGCAGCAATGTCATGTAGAAGAAAGTAGCTAAGCAGCATTTCAAAAGAAACAAGAACTTCTGATGGCCTGGGAGGTTAGGAAAGCAGCAGTGCAATGCAGGCTGAGAAGGCACCCACAGCAAGGGTGGCTTTGAGAAATGGCTTTCTGTGTTGTCCTGTGTAGAACCCAAAATAGGACACTTTGACTGGATTGTAGACTGAAAGAAGGGGAGTAATGTCCAAGAAGGTTAGAAAGGTAGTTTCCATTTCTGATGTGCCATATTCAAGTTCCTCTAGAAGTGTCCTAGTCCCCAGCCACATGGAAAATACTTTGTGAAACTTTAGGGGAGATAAGAGAAGAATATGACATGGCCTCAGCTGTCAAGGACCTTACAGCCTTGGAAATGGTACTGTTTCTCTGGGTGATCTCATCGGCTCCTCATGATGCCCTTAACACCCTTGTGGAGGAATGATTTCCAGGGTTATATAGACTCAGCTGTAGTCTGTCTCCTGAGCTCCTTCCATGTGTCGCTAGTCCCGTCTCAATGGTGATGGGCCACATGCATCTTGACCTGAACAGAAGTCTCTTTCTTCCTAAGCCTGCTCTCCTTCTGAATGTCCCCATTATCAGTGACAGCACCTTCCTCCCATTCAGCCAGGCCTGCAACCTTAATAACATCCTTAGCTCCTCCTTTTTATTCCTCACATTCAATCTAAGGACAAATTTTCTGCCTTTGTAGCATCCCTCATAGCGGTCCATTTCTATCAAATAACAATCGTCAGCCTAGTGCAGGCATTCTTTGCCTCTTGTTTGTATTATTGCACTTACCTTCTACTTTCTTTCTCTGAATGAAGACCTTCCACACACTAATCCATTCTTCAAGGCTGCCAAAGTGATTTTCCTCAAGCATAATTCTTACCATGGCATTTCTCCTCCTCTTCTAGTAGTATGGCTCCCTATCACCTCCAAGATCAATATAAACTCCTTTTCTTGGTGCTTAAAAGCCTTGGTAACTTGGCCCATTTCAGCTTTTCCAGTTTTCTCACACTTTCCTCTTCTCCCTACCTCTGAGATCCAGCTATTCTGGCCATTTTGTTATTCTTTTTTCTTTGTTTTAAGAGTATTTTCTCCTATGGTACATAAAGACTTTTTGAACAATCATTTTTAAACATTTTGAGTTCAAAATTTTCTCTCTTCCTCTTCCACTTCCCTTTTTGTCTTAAAACAGTAAGCAATTGGATATTGATTATATAGGTGTTATCAGGTAAAAATGTATTTCCATATTAATCATGGTGTGAGAGAAGAAACAATCTAAATGAAAAAAAAATAAAACATGAAAAATCTAAAATGAAAATAATAGACTTTACCTGCATTCAGGCTCCATCAGTTTTTTCTCTAGATGTGGATAGCGTTTTCCATCATGAGTCCTTTGAAATTATTTTAAATCACTGTATTGCTGAAAAGAGCTAAGTTATTGATAGATGATCATCATCCAGTATTGATGTATATTGTGGTAATTCTGTTCACTTAATTTTTTTATCATTTCATTCATGTCTTTCCAAGTTTTTTTCTGAAATTTGACTGCTTGTCAATTTTCAGTCCCATTAGTAACTTGCTTTCATAAATTTTATTTATATGTTTTACCTATTTAGAACATAAGCACCTTGAAGAGAGGGACTGGTGTTTTTTTAACTCTGCTTATATCCCCAACTTAATACATAGAAAGTACTATGTCCTAATGGACTAATAATGGCTGACTTATTGGGAGTTCTATAATATACAATAATAGCTTGTAAACATCATGCATAATCTCTCTTGACTTTCCTATAGGAGTATTTGAGAAGGATTTGTCCCTGACAATATAACTTATGATTTATATTTTCAGGAGGACAATCATTCTATATGATTCTAATCCAGCATTGTTGAAAGTTATACTCTTATTTGTTTATTATAATTATTTTATTTTCTCATTCATCATTGAAATTTGTGAAAACCTTGCCTCAATACTTCAAATGTGGAGGTTTGTGAAATACTGAAAATAATAGCTCAAAATTAAGAATAACATAACATGTCTTTAATGAAAGCTGATCTTCTTAGTTTTTCCTGAAAATCATTTCAAATTCTGATTGCCACTCCAGAGAACTGTCTTCTTCCATATGAATAGTATAGGCAGGATTCTTGACTCCTCAGTGGTTGAGACATCTCCATTTAGCATGCTGTCTGCATCTTCAAACTTTGTTATTCAGATCAATTCCAGTAAATTTGGGATGGAGAGAGCCATCTGCATCCAAAAAGAGCACTGGGGACTGGATGCAGGTCTCAAGATAATATTAGCTTTTTTTGTTGTTGTTTGCTTGGTTTTGTTTCTTTCTCTTTTTTTCCCTTTTTGATCTAATTGTTTTTGTGCAGCATGATAAATATGGAAATATTTGCAGAATAATTGCACATGTGTAACATATATTAGATTACTTGCTGTCTAGGGGAAGGGGGAAACAGAAGGGAGAAAAAATTTCAGAAACAAGGTTTTGCAAGGGTAAGTATTAAACTATCTTTGTGTGTATTTTGAAAATAAAATCTTATTTAAAAATACAATATAATAGAAACAATGTTAAATAAAGAAGAATCCTAAAAAGTTAAAATTAAAGTTTCTTTCCCAAATTTCATGGCAAAATTTCCTCTTGATTATTAACACAATTACTTGCAATTTTTTTTTCCAAATGCAATACTGAACTCTAGATCAGAAGATGAAAAACAAAGCAGAGAAAAACTACAGGCAGAAATTCATTACCCTTCCTGTTCAAGGTGTGCTGTACTTGATCATGAATATCAGACATTAAAACTAAACTTTCAAAGACAAAAGGAAGAGTGGCTTCTTTTAAGGAACCAACAACTAGATAAGATTGACATACTATCAATTCAGCTTTCTAAAAATGAAGATGAGATCCACCAACTACGTCATTCTCTTAGAATGAAGACATTAATTTTAGAAGAAAAACAGATTCAATTAAAGCAGTCCAAGGACAAAATAAAGGAACTCAAAAATGAAACTCATATACAAAAGAAAAAATTGAATGAATCATTTCTCAAACAAGAATCCATGAAAGAAAAATTAACCCAAATGGAAAGGGAAATTAAGCCACTTCAAAAACCATTAGAAGATGCCCAAAACAAAGAGGTCTTCAAAGTAGAGGTATTAAATGGTATCCAGGTGAGGCTTGAGAATGACTTTTTGTGGCTGCATACTGTCCCTGAAAAGCAGGATTGTGTGGTAAAAGAGAAAAATAAAAAGTCAGCTGATGAATATATCCATTTAAAAGAGCAAATATGCAAACTGGAAACTGAGAAGGAAGAAAGAAAGGTAGGTCTTTAAGTAATATCATCTGACAACCATTTAATACTTTGAAATGAATTTCAAAGTTATTTTGATCAAGATAAATTAAGAATTTGAATTTTCAGCAAGTTTCTGATATTAGTAAATTTCAGTCTAAAATTTCTGCCATGCAAGAAAGCAGAATGAAGAAGTATTCATGATAAAAATCAACCTGATATCCATTTTTTAGAAAAGGTGACTCATTTTGATTATAAATATTGTGTAGCTATCCCATGAAATTTTAAATGCATAGTATTGGCTCATGAATGTAGATGGAATTAAGCATTTTTAAGTAAATACTGATAAATTTTTAGTTCTAATAATTTCCTGGAATTCCATTTAATGGCACAATAGAATAAATTACTAAAAAGGCTAAAGCAAGATAAATCCTGAAAAAAATATGCTGAGAAATGCTAGGAGAATTCAAATTTGTCATCCAAATTGAGATATTGTAGGCATTATAGTTACCCTTTCCATAACCTTTGGAACATGTTTATCAGTCTGACTAGTTTTAATTCAAACTACTGTGAACTGATTTTAGAAACATTAAACAGTTGATTATATTTTTAGTGAAATTACAAAGATTAGTAAGTACTTTTGTTTAAAAGTGCGGACAATATTTCTGTTCAAAGGGACTTTGAGTATGCATTAAGAATTAATATTGGTGTATGACAATAAAGCCATTTTTTAAAATATCCTTTTTATTCCCTATTACATATTTATTATTTATTTATATCAGCATTTTTTCACCGTTTTTACTAATAATTTTTCATAATGTCCAGAATTGCAGTTTCTGGGGTCCATTCCTTTCATTTATTGAAAATAGAAAGCTTTTTACTGCCTAATGGAAAATTTATTAGATTTGCTTTTCTGTGATGCTTTTCACATTTTCAGTGAGTGGAAGGACTATTGTACTGTGTAACAATTTCAGGGAAAAAATAGATTTTATTTTTAGTCTTTATTGTCATGTGATTGAATCTATTCATGTCACAGTGGAATTTATTTTTTTGTCATAATTCAGTTCATTTTGCCAATTTTCTTTAGGCAATTTTACATTGGCTTCTTTTAGTTTGCTTCCATTTGAAAGGGTGTTAGATTTTAGATGAATTATTTTTATAACATAATTAATCTTATCTAATGAGATAGAACACTTTAAATGTCCTTTACTTTTTAGCATCATTTACTATTAGTGATATATGCAATGATTTTCTTTACTTTATCATGAAAATGCACAGGATTTTTAAAATAACATGAATATTAATACACATATATATGTTTTTATTTTTTATTTATATATATATACATTTATCTATGTGTATATATATCTATCTATATCTATATCCATACATCTAGACATAATGTTGCTCTTCCTGCTAGATTAGAGAATGAAATGAAATTATTTCCCTTTAGCAGAACTACCATATTTTCTATAGTTTAACATATTTTCTGTACATTGACTCCAATCAGGACTATAATTTATCTCCTTGCATAAAAAGGAACTGGTTTGAATTCTTGCCTCCCTTTTTTTTTCCTTTTTTTTTTTTTTTTAATTCATCAAATCAGATCCTGAAATTTTGCCACAATATGCTTGGGGATTTAATTTTGGGGTCTCGTTGGGGAGGTGATCGATGAATTTGTTAGATGGCCATTTTGCTGTCTGATTCTAAAACATAAGGGCAATTTTCTTCAATGTTTTCCTGTAAGATAGTGTCTAGGTTCTTTTTTTCATCATAGCTTTGAGGAAGTCCAATAACTCTTAGATTGTCTCAGGTATTTTCCAGGTCAGTTGTTTTTCCTAGGACATATTTCATATTTTCTTCTATTTTTTCATTTTTTTTTCTTTTTGTTGGACTGATTCTTGAAGCCTTATTGAGTCAATCACTTCCATTTGTTCCATTCTAATTTTTAGTCTATTTTTTTTCAGTTACCTTTTTTAGCTCCTTTTGTAATTGGCCAATTAAATCTTTTGTTTATTGCACTCTTTTTCCTTTTCATCAATTATGTTTTCCAGTGAATTGGTATATTTTTCATATCTCTTTTATATGGTATTATATGCTTTTTTTCATTCCTTCTTGCAATGATCTCATTTCATTTCCCCATTTTTCTTCTATTTCTCTTTTAAGATCCTTTGTGTAATCTTCCAGGAAAGCGTTGTGAAATAGGGACCAGCTCATGTCTCCTTTTGTGGCTTCCTCTAGAGTTGCTTTCCTTTAAGCACCTCAGGATCTGAGGTCTGTTCTCTCTTTCTATGAGAGCTGTCTGTGGTGAGCGTTCTCTCTTTCTGCCTCTCTCTGTCTCTCTTTTTTTAAGACTTGAGCTCTGTGCAAAGCAAAGGAGAAAAATTTGATATTCAAATACAATTCTTATTGATTCAGGATGCTGAAGAT
>JAJPUD010021426.1:0-23079 GCA_023553655.1 Myrmecobius fasciatus | reverse complement strand
TTTTTTTTTTGTTTAATTGCTTCTTCCTCCAAGAGAGGGTTCAATATCTGAATCAGGAGGTGGGAAATGACTGTGATACAGACACAAAAGGCATCAACTAAACATATTTTATTTTAAAGAAGGTAAAAAGATATTGTGACAAACATCCTATGTGAGGCTATTTTGGTAGGATTAGGATGGGAGAGGTGCTAGGAAGAAGGCAAGAATTTAATGGAAAAGGATTGTACAGGAACCCCAAATTATCTCCAGGCCCCTCTCCCTTATCATTCTCATACCCTCACTGCTCAAGGCTCACTGATTGATATAATTCGTAAGATCCTAAGATTTTGGTGGACATCTATCATTTTACAAGTGACAAAAACTGAAGAGATATTGAATCATATAAAGTTTCATGCAAGTTATTGAGTGATTTGAACTCAGGTTCTCAGCCCTAGAGTCCTTAGGAATCAGTTTTACAGTTGAAGAAATTCAGATTCACGAGTCACACAGCAAAGAGGCAAAGGCAGAAGTTGAATCCGTTCTTTGTAGTTCCTCACACTGTATCAAGCCAGCAGACCTCAGCTCAGATCCTCTAAAAGACTTTTTAGAAGGTCTCCAAGACAGCAATTGCTTTGTCACCAAGGAGGTGACAAGAAGAGTATACCCCCTCCAATGGTTCCCCTCATTCCCACTCTCCAGTTTCCCCCTCTATTCCTCCACTTTCCCAGACCTTTTCCTTTCATTCATATTCATCCATTCCTTCCTCTGGTATTTAATGAGGAATTCTGAATGCAGGCTAGGTACCTATTAAATAGGTGATAAGGGGGATTCCAGTTGAATGAGATATTATCTACCAGGGGTTTACAGTCTAATAGGATAAATAATAATTGTGCTTATATAATACTTGAGGACCTATAAAATATTTTATATACATACTCAATCTAACAACAAATATTCATTGAATTTATTTCATGCAAGGTACAAGGTGCTGGAGCTGAGATTCCAGGTATTTTAATTCTAATTCCAGCATCATTATTGCCTAACATAACCCCCCTTCTCTAGTCCCTTTGCGTAGTAGCATCCTACTACAAGTAGATGTGCTGGAATTTTTCTTGGGTGATATAGGATCTGATTTTTTGCTGTTGTTTAGTCTGACAACTCTTCTTGACTCCATTTAGGATTTTCTTGGCAGAAATATTAGAAGAGTTTGCCATTTCTTTCTCTAGTTCATTTTACAGATAAGGAAATTTTGGCAAACAGGGTTAATACAGGGTCATAAAGATATTAAGGATCTAATAGACAATCTTTTTTTTTTCTTTTTTTGCATTGGCAATATGATGAAACCTATGGAACTCTTTCAAAGAGAAATTTTTTGAAAATTCATAATTGAAGGAAATGCTAAATTTCAATTATAGGCTACTGTAAATACTTTTTCCCCCTCTATCCAAGTTCACAGACTCCCTAAAATCTAAAAAAAAAGAAGCCTACACTAGATCTTTTTAAATATATATATATGATTTCTCTCTTCCAAGGAGACAGTTGAATGGCAAGAGAACTAGACTGGGAATAAAGAGACCTGGGATTAAATCCCAGTTTATCTACCTGTGTGACTTTAGGCAAGTCATTTCTAGGCAAAATAAACAAGATAGACCAAAGAATCTCTTAGGTTCCTTCCCAATCTAAAATTCTTTGTCTCTATAAAGGTATCTAAATCAGTCAATCACTAAGTATTTGTTAGTCACCTACTATGTACCTGGCACTGTACTCAACTCTGGGGTTGTAAAAGAGAAAAAGACAGATTCTGCCCTCAAAGAACTTAAAATCTAATGGAGGAGCCAACAGGCAAACAAATATATACAAAGTAAACTATGTAGAGAATAAGTAAAAGATAATTAATAGAGGAAAGGCACTATAATTAAAGGGATTGGGGAAGGTTTCCTGTGAAAGGTGGGGTTTTAGATGGGATTTAAAGAAAGCCAGAAAGGTCACTAGTTGGGAGTGGAGGGAGAGCCTTCTGAGCATGGGAAATAGCCAGAAAACATGCCCAGAGTCAGATATGTAGTATCTTGTTTGTGGAATAGTCAGAAGACAGTTATCATGAAAAAATTTTTTAAAAATGGGGAGGATAAAACAGAATAAAAGAGAGAAAGAAGAAATGGAAGAGAGGGGAAAAAACAAGAGATAGGAGGAAAGAAAAAAAAAGAATGGTCCGGAGAAAAAAGCAAAAGGGAATGAATGAATGAATGAATGAATGAATGAATGAATGAATGAATGAAGCATTTATTAGTGTTATGTGCTAAATTCTTAGGGATATAAATAGAAAAATAAAATAATTCCTGCTCACAAGGACAAAGAGGACTAGAAAGAAGAAAAGAGGAAAATAGAACTTGAGGAGGGAAAAGAACGAAGTCCAGTTCACTAAGATTCCCAGATAATTGACTGATTTAAGATTTGATTTTACCAATTAATATGATTCCTCTATATTATATAGTTTCTAATATTTGGAAAAAAAACAGAAAGTAGCAAACACTCAAATAGAAATGTGCCCTTAGCCACATACAAACACACCCACACCCACACTCAGAAAGTAGCAAACAGCTTTTGCACACTCACAGATAGAAATATGCACTCAGGTAGATATATACACATACAAATACATACACACACACAACCCTGATTCAAAAGATATGAGGTTGCTACCTTGTCTGGTCAGTTTGCCATCCCAGATTTTGTAGGTTATAGGGGGTGGAGGCATCTCTAGAGTAAGACAGTCACTAGCCCTAAGGTGGAAAATGGAATTCACAGGGTAGTAAGTTTAGGGACTGACCTTGTGATTTCACTGACTATCAAGAACTGTCAGGTGAGGAAATTCCCTCTACCACAGAAATTGGGCACCTTTCTACAATGTATAGTCTTAAAAGGAATGCCTAAAGCACTGAGTTAAGTGATTTGTTCAGGGTCATACAACTAGTATATGAGTATGTGCATATTTATGTGTATGTATAACTACATACATATACATATACATGTGTATATTGTGTTTTTTTTTCCCCAAGGGAAGACTTGAAATGCAGATCTTTCTTGGTCTCAAGATCTTTTCTCTTAACTAATACTTTAAAACTGATTCTGTTCTCTAGTAAAGGTTATGGCCAATGAAAGATGTTTTGTTTGGAGAAATCACATGAATTTGATTATTATTGATTTTATTTGATGACTGTTCCCTGAGCAAGAAGTAAAAAGGGAGGGCTAGACAGAGGACATTGAGGGAGCCAGGTTTGGAAGTCAATAGGATGTGAATCCAGAAGGAATTCACCATCTATCAAAGCACTGGATTCCATTTTTTGATAGCTCTTACAGTAATATTCTCATGAAATAAACCCTAAATTTGCCTCTTTGAAACTTCTACTGCTGGCTTTTAGTTCTTCCCAAAGTCTTGTCATTTCCTCCTTTGAAATCTCTTTCATCCATGTTTCCTTCTCTCTTCTAACACTCCCTCCACACTGGTGCAGTCTCTCCACCTCACATGACACCCGACTCCTGGTCAGTTGTCTTGCCTCAAGTCTATCCCTACTATGGTCCATCCTCCCCTTATCTATCAAAGTGATCTTCCTCAAGTGCAGATTTGAACATGCCATTTCCTTACTCAGTAAACTCCAATGATTCAATTTCCTCCAGATTCAAATACAAAAATTCTGTTTGGCTCTTAAAAACTTTTCACAATCTAGTTCTTTACTATCTTCCTAATTTTCTTTAGTCTCTGTTCTCTATGACCCAGAGAGAGAGATGTCACTCACTACTTCTGCTTCTTTAATTTCAATGGTTTCCTTGAAATCCAACTGTTCAAATCCCACTTTCTGTGAGAGATCTTTCCTCTGAGATTACTCCAATTTACACTGCATAAGTCCCATATGTACAAAACTGTTTATATATTGCTTCCCCATTAGAATGTAACCTCCTGCTATAAGAAATGACAAGCAGTATATCTTCAGAAAAGTCTGGAAAAATGTACATGAACTAATGCAAAGTGAGCAGAACTAAGAACTGTTCACAATAATAGCCACACTCTATAGTAAACTATGAATGACTTAGCTATGTTCAGCAATACAATGATCCAACACAATGCTAAAGATCTCATGAGGAAAAGTGCTATGCACATCCAAAGAAAGAACTGATGGGAGTCAATCCAGATTGAAATATATTATTTTCACTTTATTTTGGGGGGGTGGGGGGCAGGGGTTGTCTGTTACTTCTTTCACAATATGACTAATATGGAAATGTTTTACATGATTGCACATATATAACCTATATCAAATTGCTTATTATCTTAGAGAGGAGGAAAGTAAAGGAGATAGGAAACTCAAAATTTTTAAATGCGTGCTAAAATTTTTCTTTATATGTAATCAAGTAAAATCACAATGACTACATATGATTATATCCCAACCAAAATGAGCACCTCACTCCTCTCCCTCATCTGACAGGGAAAAAGTACATACTTTTGTACTTACTACTAAATGTCTATATGCTTGGAATCAGGAAACCCTGAGATCAAAACCATCAAAACACAGTGAACCTATGCAAGGTACCACTGTCAGTTTCCTCATCCTTATAATAGGGATATTAGTACCTACCTTGCAAAGTTGTTATAAGGATAAAATGAAATATTTGTAAAGCACTGTGCAAATCTTAAGACATTCTACAAATGTTAGCTGTTGTTATTATAGGCTAGGTACTACTCATCCTCCAAGATCTACCTTGTCTGTGAATCAGCTCACTCCAACCCATAAAAATAATCTTTCCCCTTCCTAATAGTCTGAAGTATTTGCTCTACTCTGACAAGAAAGCTCACTGGGTTTAGAGCCGGAAACAATTTAAGAGTTCTCCTAGTATAAACTTCTCATTTTACAGACTGGCAAATTAAGTACCAAAAACAGGGGGAAATAACTTGCTTCAAGTACATACAACTAACACAATAGCAGAGCTGGGACTAACATTCAGATTAAGGGATCATAGACTTGGAGATGCTTACCCATCTTGGAGAATACCCAATTCAACCCTGTCATTTTATAGATTGGAAAATGGAGGCTCAGAGAAGTAAGTTAAGTGCCCCAAATGACAAAGGTAAGTTGTCTTCAGGCTCCAAATTAATTCAGCACTAAGACATTCTTCTTACTCAATATCTTACAGCATCTCTCCTGCTGCTATATTTCTTTTAATCATGCTGTGTCTTGGTGCTAGAAATCATTATATGGACCTTGAGGACTGAGTATCTTCTTATATTCCTTCAAAATACCTGGTACAGGGGTTGGCACATAAGTAAAACAGTCAATATTGGGAAATCTGGGAAAGGATGGGAAAAGGATCCAGAGTTAAAGTACACAGGATTATGAAGACTTCTAGAATGTCAGGAATGAAATTGACCTTAGAAATATTCTAATAAACCCCATTTTCCCCTTTTAACAGGATAGGAAATTGAGGTCCAGAGAAGGTAAGTCATTCATTCCTCTAAGGTTACTTAGTGAGTTCATGATAGAATCAGGAGAACCCAGGTTTCTTTTCCATACATCAGGTTGCCTGTGTAGCAGAGAAGCCCCTCCCCCTCTCCAGGCCACACAGGAAGCCAGGGAGATGCATACTTCCAACAGTTAAAACACTTTTAAGGGGGAGGGGTCTGTGTGTGTGTGTGTGTGTGTGTGTGTGCACGCTCGAGTATGTGTGTGTGTTGAGGAAACCTAAAATAGCACTTGGCCAGACAAGCCCTTTCCACCCCCACTTGTACTTCCGACCCTTCCCAGCAGAAACTGGGGAAGCCCTAACCACATTCTTCAAGGACAGATGGATCCTTAGGGTACAACAAGATGGCTCCCAAATCAGGACTTTTGGGAATGCAACATTGCAGCTCTGGTCAATGACTGGAGGGGGAAGGGAGGGGAAAAGAAAGAGGAAGCTCCAGCAGTTTCTATTAAAAGCGCTCAGAGGGTCATATACAATCAGCTCTCAATACCCCGCCTCCTAGTCTCTGAAAGACTAGTTCTAGTGAAGGAACTGCAACTCCCTACTGCCACCCTGTCCCCTGGTCTCGCCCCCCAATCCCCCCCCTTTTCTTTTCCAACTCTTCCTTGTATGCCTTCAAAGGGGTCCTTTTAGTGTTCAATGATGTGACTTTGTCACCTAAATAAAAATGATCTCTCCCCCCCTTTTTTTTTCTGGGGGAAAGGGATTGAGTTTTTAAAAATCCATTGATATGTGATTTGGGCCAGCCCCCCCCATACCCTAAAAAATGGTTCAGATTACATGCTCCAATCTTAATCTCCTAATTCTCCCAAAACCTTCTCCACTTGGGAATAGTTCTCTTCACTCCCCTATCTCCTGGCCCTAAAGCTCGGAGAACTTTCCTTCTCTCTAAGATTGCCCCTAACTCCATCTCCTTCCTAAGCCCATCTCAATGCAAGCCAGTTACAGCTAACTGCACGTGCCTCCCCTACCTTTAAAAGTACTTTAAAGACTTTCAAATCAAGGCAGGAGAAAGAACGAAGGCTCCAATGCCAGGAACGGCTTTTTACTATCATTCTAGGTTTCTGAGTTTTTCTTTCTTAGAATTTTTTTTTTCCTGAAGGGAAAGGGCCAGGGAATGAATGATACGGGAAGGAAAAAGTAAAGAAAAGAAACATGAATCACAGATGAGTGTGTCACCGATCTCCACATTGCTATACCCTTCATCACAGGAGGTAGTGTGAGGACTCTTTCAGGAATTCAGGGGCCCCCGAAGGTTTGAGAGGAATGAAATCGGCCATCTCTCCCCTCCAGGTTTGCCCTTTCACTGCAAGCAACTTTCTAGTTCTTCCTCCCTTCCATCCTCAAAGTGCGTACATATTCTGTTTTTTATGGGATAGGAAGGGGGGAGAAACATTTGAGTGTCAAGCACTACGAACCCCAGAAAAAACCAGGTTCACCTGCCCAAAGGACATTCCCTGTTTTTTGTGTTTTAGGCAAACAGGGTAATTATTCGTCTAACAGGCTGTGCCATGATAACAAGCCATTAGTGTCCATTAATAAATTACAGTTTGATTTCACACACGTTTTAATTCAAACAGTCTTGCATTTCACCAGTCAGCCAAACTTTGGTTTACCCTTTCACAAGTAGACAAGGAATAAAACCCCTAGACAACCTAACTTAGTTTAGGGAAGTGGAGTACTTTATAAGGAGAAAAACCATAAATTGGCTAATTGTTTTTTTCTTCTTAGAGCCAAGGTAACAGGTGTATCAGTGTTTAGTCCCAGCACAGAGCAGGCACCTACACCAAGGGCACTCGGGCTGAACACGTGTGTTCAGACTTGTACATCCCCCCCACCCACATACTTGGGATCGACCCACCCAAATCCTCCCACCCCCACAGCAGAAACTGGTTTGAGTTTTTTCCTAGAATAAACCTAGAAGAGACCTTAGAGATGATTTAGTCCAAGTCCCTATTTTCACGCATGAGGAAATTGGGTCCCACAGAGATTACGTTAGACTTCCTCTAGATCTTACAGTCGATAAAAAGGCAGAGAAGACCTCCTGGTTGCAAGCCTGGCGCCCTTCTCACTATACCTCCCCGGCCTCTCCAGCTCACAACTGCCCCTAACAAACAAGAAAAGAGACCCCTAGTTTTACCAAGGCAAACAGGGAGGGGGAGGGGAAAAGGGGAGGAGAAAAGGAAAGAGACTATCCAATCGGGGATGTGCGTCCCTCCCCAAGAACCACAACCCCAGGGCTTCTTCGAACAGTGCGTAGTAACGCACTTCCACCTCCAGACCCCACACTCGACCACGCGCCTTCAGCCCCCAATCCCAGGACCACGTGGAGACAGGTACTAAGAAACCCACCATGTTCTTCACCCGCGCCCCCCCCCTCCAGCTCTGAAACCTGATCCCTTAGGCCTACACTTAACCACCCCCCCCTCACCCCACCCCCACTCGCGCCCACCTAGCACGGTAGCCCGAGGCCGCCTTTTTAAATCCCCCTAGCTCATTTACATGGCCCCGCCCCCTGCAGTGACACAGCTTCAGCGCGGGCCAGCCCCCGGGGCCGCCCCCCAAATTCCCCCCCCCTTTTGCCCCCGGTCTCTCTTTTTAAGCTCTCCTGAGCCGGGGCTGCGCTTCTCTAATTGGGAGTGTGAGCCGGGGCTATTTCTGGAGCTGGCGCCACTCCAAGAGGGCGTGAGTTCGCGGCTGCTGCTCGGGCGGTTTTCTACCTTCTTTTTCCCCCCCTTCTCTTTCCCCCCCTTTTTTCTTTCCCCCACCCACCACCCTTTAAATAATTTCTTATTTATTTATTGGGGGGGAGGAGAATGCACGGGCCGGACCCAGCTTCCTGCCTCACGTCTTGATTTTTTTAAATTTATATTTATTCCCCCCCTTTCCTTCTCCCCTCCCCTTTTGTATTCGCCCCCCCCCTCGAATGTGACACATAAATACCCCGCGGGGGCCTGGGCGGCTGAGCACGCGGCCGGCGGTCTCTTGAGCGCTTCTCCCCTCTCTCCCGGTTTCAGATCCGCATTTGCAACAAGCCGCGGCGGCGGCGGGAGGAGCCCGAGCAGGGAAGCTTAGCGAGGTCATTCGCTAGCAGTCCGCGTTGCTCCCCCGCAACCCGGAGCTACGCACCCAAGACGGGCCGCTGCCGGTGAGTGCCTGCGGCTTCGGGGAGGCCGCCGATAGAGGGGAGGGAAAGGGAAGGAAGGGGGGCGGGGGGCGCCGCCGCCGCCGCGCGTGAAGGGGAGGGGGGGCGGGAAGCGCGCGCGCTGCCGGCTTTATTCCCAGGCTCCCGGGCTGAGCGAGCGGCCGCCGAAGTGGGGGGGCGCATCCAAAGAAGGGGGTCTTTTCTGCACGCCCCATCTCCGGCCTCAGACGGAAACCCGGCGATTGGCGCGTGGGGTTGGGGGGAGGGGACTTGAGTGCCCATAGGTAGCCCCCCGGGAGAGTGAAGCCGAGGTTTGATTCTTTTGGCCTCCCCCACCCCCCGCTTTCACCACCAGCTCTGCATGGAGGCTTTATAATAATAAGGGTATGGGCTTCTCTTTGCAAAGAATCGGAGCTCACCCGGAGGGGGGGGAGCGGGGGGGGGTGCTCGGATTGCAAGGGCACGAGGGAGAAGCAGGAGCTGGGAGGGGGAAGAGAGTGGGCACGTGCGTCGGGTTCGTGCCCATCCCCCCACGGGAGCGGAGGGAAAAGAAAGTCCAGGTAGTGTAGGAGGAAGGGGAGGAAGAAAAGGGGCAATAGCCCCTACCCCCAGTTTGTGGCCCCACCCCCTCCTAGGAGGCGGGGCTCCTTTTGGGTAAATGGGGCTAAGCCGACCCTGCCCCACCCGCCTTGAGACGACTCGGCGGCTTGCTGGTCTTCTCACCCCGAGCTCGGCCAGGCCAGCCTTCCCGCCCCCACAAACAGGTTTCTCAGCTTTGCTGGGCCCTGTTGCAACTAGTCTTTTTGGCACCCCAGGTTTTATTGAGAGTGGTGATGTGAAGGGGCACACACCCCCAACACAGCTATTGTTTCTTCTTTCATCCCGAAAGGGACAGGTGAGAGAGTGGGGTGTATAGAGTCTGGCTGGTGAACTATTGGGGGTAGGGGAGTGTACTATAGGTACTAACTCAGTGAGAAACAGAAGGCCTGGAAATGAGGTCTCCCCAAAAGCTTTAGAGGCTGGCCCATAACTCTGGCCTGCCTGCCGGCCTGGTGATGGCCTTGTTTCTGTACAAGCCCAGCTTCCTGGGGTTGTCTCCCCACCCAGCTCGTGTGATTCCACCTGTGAAAAGAAAGTGAAGGGAGTCACACCGGTGACTTTGAGCAAGCCGTCCCTCCCTACCTTCTGCTCAGACTGGGCCTTAGTTTCCCCTTAGTAAGAGGGCGGGAGTTGAATAGGTTTTATACGGGAAGGTTTATTCTAAAGGACTTAAACGTCTTTCCAGACTTCTAGGTGGAATGACTTAATTTATCCCATCAAAATTGTACTTCCTTATAGCTAAGGCCATTCATTTTAATTTAATTCTCCATTCTCCCAGTGAGTCAGTCACAGATTTTATATGAGCTTAGCAAAAACAACTGGGGTGGCTTAAAGTCACCCAGACTATAAGGGAATGGGTCTCAAATATTTCAAGTATGACTAAGCAGGAAGATACTTAAAAAGGGGCTAGGGCGGGGTCCCCCATCTCTTACCTCACACCCCAACACCCCCTCCCCTATTCTCAAACAAGCAGGTGTTTGTGCTCTGAAATGACTTGAAACAATGACTGAGTGAATTGCCTCTCCTGGGTGGGAACTTGGGAGGGATGGGGCAGATGGTCCAGATTTCGTCTGAGTTGGGATCTTATTTAGCTGATTAATTTTGTTTAGTTTTTAACGGGAACCTGTGGTGTAATATAAGATCCTAATCACTGGCTAATTACAAAGCAAGGCAACCACTAATTACAAAGCAGGATAAATGACTAAACCACCTTGTTTAAAAGTATTTCAAAATCTGAAATGTTATAAAATAGAATAATTACGAACAGAGCAGAGACCTGTGGAGAGGATTTCCCCAAGGTCAGAAGGATGAGGGGGCTTCAGAATCCATTGAATAATTTGCAAAAATATGGTTTGTTTTTGTTTTAAAATCTGTGTACATAGAAGTATGTTTAAAAAAAATGAGAAATTTTAAGTTTCAAGACTTTTGTTGAGTCTAATGGCATATGGAATTGGAAAGGCATGTATAGTCCAGGAAGAAGAGAGCTCTTTTTGGAGTACAAACCTGGATTCAAATCTTCTTGTCAAATCACCTGTGACTTTGGTCATGCCACTTACTCTCTGGCCAATATCCCTTTTAGCTCTAAATCTATTTTCTTTTCCTTTCCATTATCTTATTTGATCTAAACTGTAATCCTCCAGGGATAAGCATTGCAAGTTATTACTTACCCCCTTTTCATAGATAAAAACAAACACTGATTTTTATTGAGGGGGTGAATTTGATGTTTATGGGGAAAATATGTGGAATTTGGAACAGATTGAATGTCTGTTCTCTGAGCATTTCTTGAAATAGTAATCCTCATCAAACAAAGAAGCTGGAAGTTCAAACTCAAACCTTAGAGAGTAGAGTCATACTATGTGACTGATCAGTGTTTATTTTAATCTATCTTCCCATCTGTAACTTGGGGGTGATAACTTAGAATGGAATGATACTCATGAAGTGTCTGGGTTAAGATACATTGTCTGGGAAAGAGAGATTCTAATCTTTCATAGGAACCCAAGTTCCTTTGTTCAGGGTTCTAAAATTATATGAAGGCATGGAGGAAATGGTGGGTAAACTAGTTGATGGCCCATCCCTGAGGGAGAAAGACTTGATCAAGTCATTTCATATCCGAAACTAAAATCTGCATTTGTGGCAGGAATTTTCTTGTGGGGAGGGAGGTTTCCTGTGCCAATGAAATCACAGATCCAGCTGTTATCTCCCTTACAGGCTTCACAACAACCTTGTGAGGCCATAGGTAGTGATAGTATGTCATCCCTGGTGACCAGGGCTTTTGAGGCTTCAAATGGAATTGAAGGCAGAGCTTTTGATTGGGTCTCCCTGTGCCACACAATCCTCTTGACTGCCTAATTGTGAAATGCTTCACTCTTTTTGCAGCAAGAGAAATCCTAGGTTTAATGTTTGGAAGGATTTACTAACTCAAGGTGACTCAACCTTAGAATGAGCTACAAATAAAGAATTCTGAGAGAATGCTTTAAAAGCATGAATTATCTTGAAGTTTCTAGAACTTTCCGGAAGTTTTAAGTCTCCAAATGTTCCCTTGGTACACACACAAAAAAAATGTTTGGACCTTTGATCTTTTGGAGATAACAAGGTAGGGAAGGAGTGGGTAGGTTTAAAAAAGAAAAAAACCTGCCAAGGAAGGAGCATAGAGTTGGGAGGGGAAAGGAATAAACATTTATATAGCAACTGCTATGTTTTAAGAGTTTTACAAATATTATCTTTGATCCTTACTGTAAACCTTCCAGGGAAGTGTTGCTCTTATTCTTCATTTACAGTTGAGGAAATGGGCAGACAAGTTAAGTGACTTGCCCAGGATCACACACAAGTGGTATGTCTCTAAAGTATAATGGTTTCTCTACATATCTCCAGATGTGTTCTCTACAAACTTGCCCCATCCTCAAGGTGCTTTCTCCCCTAGTTAGTACTTTAGTTTCTTTTCTCCTAGAAATGGACTTGGCAGAGGAGAGAGGAGTCTCCTAAATGTAATGTTTATAGTACTAAGTATAGTCTGACACTATAAATTCTCTGCTACCTGCTACCCTCCTCTCCCAAACTTTGCTCCTGGGCTAAAGCATCTAGGCAGGTCCCAACCTGGAAAAGCCAGGTTGGTAGGCAGGTTGTGCCTCTACTTCTGCCCTGGGCCCTGTGGAGGTTGGCAGAAGCTGGGGTAAGGACAAAGAGCTTTCCTGAGCTGGGGAGATAAGATACAGATTAACTCTATCCTCTCCAGCCCCCATCTCTGCTTAGATAGCAGATAGATACTACTGGGGGTGGAGGGGAAAAAATCAGCTTGGGTTGGAGTCAGGGAATTCCATCCTTAGGACACGAGAGGGAGAGTGGGAACCTCTTGGTATGAGGGGGGGGAAGAGAAACAAGGGAATAGTAGCAGGTGGCTACACAAAGAATTTTTAATTATATGTGGTTTTTTTTTTTTATGATTATTTCCCCTACCTAGCACCCCATCCCCCTGCCCTTAACCACCTCTCATCAAAGAAGAGGAAGATGAGTGAATCTAGTTCAAAGTCCAGCCAGCCTCTGGCCTCCAAGCAGGAAAAAGACGGGTCTGAGAAAAGAGGGAGGGGCAGACCCCGGAAGCAACCTGCGGTAAGTGCATAGCAAAAATCTTTGTGAAAGTATCATCAGCCCCAAAACTGCTCAAATTCTAGGTGTGCTCATATAAGGGCAGAATGGCAAAAAAGAGAATAGGTCACATACACATTTCTCCCCTCTGTTAGTAGAAAGATCATTGAATTTAGGATTCAGGGAACCAGATTATATAGTGGTGTCTCATTTTAACCTGGGTAACTGGAGGAAGTAAATCTGAAATTGCATAAAAATTGGAATGGGGGAAAAAAGGAAGACCAATAGAAAGGTAGACTTCATTCTATCCTCTCTCATACCTACTATTGAACTTGGGAAAGAATCTAGCATTTGAGGATCGAGGAAGAACACAATTCGGGTGTAAAGAGCTGGGGCATGGAAGCCAGGGAACCCTAATTCCCATCCCTGAGCAAAGCTTAACCCAAACCCATGGGACCATATCAGTGTAGTAGAATGAGCTGGCAATACCAGCAGACCTGGTGTTTGGTGTCATTATCCCTAAGCAAACGACTGACTTGCTTAGCCTTTGTTTTCTCGTTTGTAATATGAAAGGGGTTAGATTATGGTATCAATCTTCTCCCTCTGCCACAACTCCCCCAGTCCTATCTCTTTGTGTGGGCAGAGGGGACAGCATAGATTTTCTGTTGTTCTGTTACAATTCTTCAGAATTTGAAGATAAGAGACAACCCTGTAAGCATAGATCTGATTTGTTTGGGGGCTGTAGGGACACTTGGGCCAAGCAGGGACCGAATGAGCCTTTGTCCTTGGGCTGCATCCCAGGTGGCTTGTTTATAGCTGCAGTCCAAGTATTCCAATACCCGCTGACTCCCCTTTGCCCACAAGCCTCTTTCTGGCCAAACCCAGCCAGAAGGAAGGAAGGTGACCACTGAGGTGGTTGAGTTTAGAGGGAGAGGGAGAGAAGCCAAAGTTAGTTAGGTTTTAGAGTGGATAGAGTCGCGAGCTTGAAGTTAGGAAAATCTGAGTATTAGCTGTGTGATTGGGAAATTCAGGTAAACTTACGCTTCCTTCAGTTTCTTCATTTGCACAATGAAAATAATAATAGCTCATATGTTCCAAGGTTGCTATTAGGATTAAATGAATGTATGCTTGACACATAGTAGGTGCCACATGAATAAATGTGCTGAATTTATTGAGTGGTGAGCCTTGCAGCTGTTATCTGATATAGATGGTGATATCCATTAAAAGCATCTATTTTTAGTATTTTTGAAGGAAGTAAAAGAGGGTCTTGGGTGACATTTTTCCTTCCTTCTATGTTCTTAATCTGAAGCCAGAAAGACTTGGTGATCTTGGGTGTAGGTCAGGTTACCTTTGGAATACGTTAGTAATATGGGGATATAGATCCATCATGCAGAATCCCTGCTTACTGTCTCCCAGGGTCATTGGATGAGTGAAAGATTCGAAGCCTTTCAAGGGCTTTCATTTCTAGATGAAAAGAGGAGGTTTATGTAAGGGAAGAATGGAAGAAAATGTTAGCCTTGTGTCCCCTGTTCCTGAGAAGCTGATTGGGTTGGTCTGTTCTTTCAAATTGATGACTTCGTTCCTCTTAGTCACCCCTGAGCATCCTTTCCATCTCTCCCTCTCTTCCAAAGCCTATTCCAGTGGGTACCTTCCCTCTCCTGGCTGGTGCTGTTGAGCAGGGGAATGGGTGTTGGATTACTTGGACTGTGGCTATAAACAGTCCGGGTGACTGAGGAAACCATAGCTGGGACGACTTTCCCTTATTGCCTATACATTATTTATGAGCTTTTTATTTCTCTTTGACTTATGAACATTTCAACAGCAAAAAGGTATAGATCTCCAGGATGGGGGTCCCAGGCTTCACTTGCTTTCCCTGGGGAAGATGGTTTGGCAGAGTCCCAGAGTTCTGGTGAAAATAACTCTTCTTTGCCTCCTTCCCCTAAAAGGTCTTAAATTTATACTTTTCTATTCCCCTTACCATTTTTTCCCTACCAGGAACTGGTAAAAGGTGTGAAGGAAAAGTTGTGTTATGTGTAGGGACCAACAGACAGAAAATGGGATAAAATCAGAGAAAAAGGAACTCAGGATTTATCTCCTGGAGCCCCAGGCAGAGAGCAGGTTCAGGGTTGGGTGTTTTTTGTTTTTTAAATATTCTTTTGACCCTAAGAAAAACAAAGAATGGTACTCCAATGTATAAGTGAGGGACCCAGGAGTAAGCACGATTGGAATTTCTTTCCCCTTTGTAATGGAAAGAAGAGAGTAAGTTGTTAGTAGTTTGATGACGTTGGTCAAATCCATTTCACTTTATCTGTAAAATAGCTGTCCTACCTGAGGAAATCTATAAGGAAAGAAATTTGTGATTTTCAAAATGCTTCAGAAATGTGATGCAGTTGTGGGTGGGAATTGTGTATGTGGTAAGGTAGGTGAGACTGCCTGCATTTTCCCACTCTTTTCTACTCCTTGCCCCTTTTCCTTCCAGAAGGAACCCAGTGAGGCACCAACTCCCAAGAGACCCCGGGGCAGACCAAAGGGAAGCAAGAACAAGGGGGCTGCTAAAGGCCGGGTGAGTTCCTGTGGCATGGGAGAGTAAAAGTGTACTCCATTTATGCAGCAGTTTTGGTCTCTTAGGACATTCCACCCTAGGAGGAAGTTAAGGGGTCTGGTCTTTTAGTTCAGCAGAATTTGTAAAGCAGTAATGAGTTACAGGGGTGGAGAAGGGCTGGAGGCAACAATGGGGGAGGGGAGGTGTACATGTGCATGCATACATATAGCAGATAGACCAGCAGCACTCAAACTCTTCTGTATGAAAAGATAGGTGGAAATCATGGCTTTGGGTGTGTCTTCATCCTTACTGCTAATCCTTTTTCAAAGAGTCTGGTGGGCTGGAGGTGGATGGGATGGGACAGATGTGAAAGAAAATATGTGGACAGAAATACAGTAGCAGAGGTGGGAAATGATTTGGAAGATAGAATTGTGGGCCTGGAATCAGGGGGCTTATTCAAATCTGGACTCCCAAATTGACCCAGGGCAAGATGCTTATCTCACAGGGCTGTTTGAGGATCAAATGATAATGAGAATGAAAAATATTTCAGAAGATGATCTAGACTAACACTTTATAAAATGGCTTTTACAAAACTTTTATAAAATTTTATACAATCAAATTGGTTTGTTGCTTCAGGGCTGGACAGGAAAGAGTTTGGTATTGCCCAGAGGGGCTTCAGTCCCTTTCTGTTTCTCCCAGCCTTTGGGGAAATGGGAAATGATTCATCTGGGGTATAGGGGGAAAAGGGAGGGCTGGTGTTCCATTCATCCCCCAGGAAATTTAATTATTGAGGAGGTGGTGAGGGAAAGGGAGGGACAGCTAGAGAAGGGGCCAAACACTTGGGGTGGGGGGAAACATACCATGGCTTCTTTGAGAAGCTGTTTTGGCTTGCTTTATTTATTTATTTATGTTGAGGGCTCGGCTCATATCCTCTGAGTCATGGGTGGAAGAGGCTTAGGTCTCTGGTGGGAGGAAAAAGGGGAAATGAAGAGGTGGGTGGGTGTGTAGAAGATCTAATGTTGGAGGGTAAGTCCTACCTAGGCTTACCTAGGTTGGGAGAGTTGTCAAGTGTTATAAAGGGTTATCCTGTATAGATGGCATCAATTCACCATACCTGTGGGAGAAAATTAGAGCCTTTGCTTTCTTTTTTTAAACTGTTTAATTCCTGGGTCTCTTTCCCTCTAGAAAACCACCACTGCACCAGGGAGGAAACCAAGAGGTAGACCAAAAAAACTGGTAGGTACAAAAGATGCACGTGTGAGCAGATGAGAAGGGAGGCTGTTCTCTGGGGTAGACTGAGCATCTTCTACTTCTAGGATCTGGCTTGGGCAAAGGGGAAAAAAGCCTTGAGGAAGAGGAAATTATGCTGCTAGGAATCTCAAGTATTGGTCTCTATGTAGAGGGTTGTCTTTCTCCTCCCATGATTTGGTTTTGTTTTGTTTTTCCCTACTCTTCCCAATTTTTCTCCCAAGGAAATTTCATTCACTAAAAATCCCAATTCCCCTTCCAAGGACTACCTATCCTAGATCAATAAAAGTTGGGAAGCTATGCCTAGTAATACTGTGGTTACTGACATTAAGGTTAGGATCTCTTGGTGAGCACAAATGGCTTTCCAGGCTGGGGGAAGCTGCCCAGGTGGTCTCCTGATAAGGTGGTAGTTAGCCTGAAGCTATAGTCTCAAAAGCAGCTGTGTACGGTAACGTTTTCCTTCTCCTCCTCCCACTCACCCCCTTCTACCCTGTCCTACCACCAGTGGCTTTCTGTCTTCAGCCAAACCAGTCCCCCTCCCCTGGGGTGGGGGGTGGAAGAAGAGAAACAGCATCTGGCAGACCTCCAGGAGTGAGTAACAGGAAGCAACTTGTTTTGGAGTCTCTGCCTGGCATGGGGGCCGCCCTGGGTCCGTGCGGTGTCCCCGAATTCCCACCCTGTGAGTGTGCTCCAGAACTCACTTCCCTTTTCTCCACCAAGGTCAGCTCTCGGCCACCCCCCAAGCCAGCTCCTGCTCTTAATATTCTGGGGATCTTGTTTAGGACCCTG
This sequence comes from Myrmecobius fasciatus, assembly GCA_023553655.1. Lineage (NCBI taxonomy): Eukaryota > Metazoa > Chordata > Mammalia > Dasyuromorphia > Myrmecobiidae > Myrmecobius > Myrmecobius fasciatus. The sequence continues at coordinate 5,683 of JAJPUD010021426.1, read as the reverse complement.
TGGGGACTTCCTGGGTTGGCCAGTGTCCCTTGGAAAGACCCGGGGTGAGGACTCACAGAGCCCAGAAAGCTAGGGAACAAAGGTTACATCTCTCCAGGTGGCTTACCCCTTTTATTCCTGCTCTGCCACAGCTGCCCCCCAGAGGTGGAGGTACCCCTACCTTCCATCTCCTTTTGTGTTTGCTTTTCTAAGCATTCTCTTGCCAAGGAGATATGCTCTGAGCTTAGGCCAATTGCTTCTTTCCCCCCTCTCACCCTGAATTCCCTTCCCCCACGTTGTAGTGTAAAGGAAAGAATGCCTGGGGGGAAGGGGAGAAATTCAACGGACTGCAATGGAAGCCAGCAGAGCTTGGGGAGGAGCCTCCAGGAGGAGAGGAAGCAAGTGGAGAATGATCTGAGCTCTGTTTTCCCTTTAAATTCCTCCTCATTTTATGAATGAAACCGGGCAGCAAGAGTGCTGAGTCATTCACACACTCAGCCCTGAGTCATCCCAACCCTTAGAGCACTTGGGGGGGGGGGATAAAGAGGGTGGAATGGAGGGGGGGGGAAGCTGAGTGTGTATGTGGGGACATAGAAGTCTGGGTCCCCCTTCCTGATAATGTCCAGCTCTGTGGGTTGGAGGTGGGGGGAGGGCTAGCTGGTGTATGTGGGTTTCTGTGGGACCTTCATGGGTTGCCTGCCCACTCAGGCAATCCCCTCCTATCCCATTATAACCACTAGCTTCTTTCTCTGCAGGAGAAAGAAGAGGAAGAGGGGATATCCCAGGAGTCTTCAGAGGAGGAGCAGTAACCAAGTCTGCTTGTATCTTGCTACCTCATTCCCCTTGACAATGATGACAACGGCGGCGGCGGCGGCCATTTCATTCTGGGACTAGACAGAAAAAATGTTGATCTTTAAACTCCCGTTTTTTTCCCCCACCTTTCCTTTCCTTCAGTCTGTCCTTGGTTCCACTGGTCAGAGAAACAGCTCTACCAGGGAAAATACCTCCCCATTTACACTTTGGACGGATTCATACTAACCTTGGCCATCCTATATGGGATTATGCTGGGCAGGGTGGAGCAGACAGCAGGTGGTTGAACCTCTAGGGACATTCCCTGCCTCCCTCCCCCCACCTCCCACATTCATCCTTTTACCATTGACCTACCCATTCTTTCCCAGGCTTGGGATTTCTTTTGTATTCCTCCTTCCCTGGACAGAGCTAACCTATTGATTTAGCTGCCCACCACTCCATGGATTCAAGGTTCCTGGTTTCTCATCTCCCCCTCCCCCCATCCCAATCAAAAAGTGTTTGAGGGAAAGACATGTTCCAGCGTCTTAATCCCAAGAGCTCATCTTTAATCAACCTCTCTGTCTGGGAATATTCTGTACCTCTACCACCTGTTCTTTCTACCTTCTACCCAGTCAAGATTGGTCCTAAGGATGGAGGTGGAAGCAATCTTCCTGGGAATAGAATGGGGAGCCCCAAACCCACCCTAACTCTCTTGCCCTTTCCACACTGGCATTTCCTGAGCATCAAACTGGAATGGGGCTGGGCCTAGGGTGTAGGGCACTAATTGAGCTAAAAGGAAGGGAGAGGGCCTGTTTCCTTGCTCAGGAGATCTAGGGAGAAAGGGGGATTTGACAATCCTCTTAATTTCCCCCAATCCCGGGCTTGGCCTTTTGTGGCTGGTGATTTTTGCCTTTGGAATGCTTTTTTAAAAGATATTTCCTCCCTGTGAGCCCTGTACTCCCAATACCTCCTTTCAGAATGCCATCCCCCTCCCCCTAGGAGCTGGTTATATCTTCCCTCCGTTCACAATCTACCTCTGAACACATTTTGTTGGTTTTCTTTTTTAAATGGTTTTGTTCTTACATTCTATGGCTTCCAGACACTCAGCCATGTGATTTTGTTCACCTGCCCTCTTTATCCCTCCTCCATCCACCCTGCTCATCACTAGGAGGGCTTGGGAAGGTAGTGAACACCAGGCCTAGTTTACTAAAAAGTGACAATGTTGGGGAGGTGGGCCCCAGGGGAGTTGCCAAACTCCACTTCTATCAGTCCCTCCTTTGATAATCGAGTTGGGAGGGTTAAGGGAAGGAGGTCCAGCTGAAGTGGGGGAAGGGGTGGTCCCAGATTATTGTGAGGCCCCACCACTCTGGTTTCCTATTTGCAGTTACTTGAATAAAAATAAATTCCTTTTTCTGGATGATGTAATCTCATTTAGGGGGTGGATGGGTAGCCATGGGTTATTTTGTGTTCCCTGGTGGCCATTTTGCAAGTTGTCTTCTAGACCGAAAGGGGGACTAATTTGGGAAATGGAAGTGCTTTCCTCAGAACTGAAACACTTCCATCCACAAAACATTTTATTTACAAAATATATGTACTGTATAATATAAACAAAGCCATCCCTAGGAAACGATTACCCTGAACTCAAAAGTAACTAGGGCTTTGAGCATGCTGGAACATCTGGGGGAGGGGAGGAGGGAAGGGAAGGAGTACAGTAAATCCAAGAAAATCCTATTCCCTCCTAGTTTTAAGATTTGCCAGAGGAAGAAAAAAGATGGAGACAGCCCCTTGGTGGTGGTGGGAAGAACCCCTGCCTAAATGAAAAAAGGCAGCTGTTCCAGCCAGCAGGTCAATTAAGGGGTAATGTATATCCTATTGTAGGGCAAGGAGGCTATTAGGTGGGAGATTCTGGACTCCTGTAAAGGAGTGAAGAGGTCATCTTTCCAGTACGGCCAGGATTTGGTATGCTGTTTTAGTCTATGTCTTCACATCCAAAAGGGGCATTCGTTTGTGCTGGTAGCTGCTGTGCCAGCCATGGACCACCTAAAAGGAGGAAAAAGTAGTTTGAAATCCTGAATCCTGGACGTTCCCACTGGGTGGTTCCCCAACCCCCTCCTTTAAAATATCCCAGATATACCCAAGGTTCAGGGATTCTCAGACTCCAAAACAAATTGGCCTGGGAGGGTTGAATCACTCACCTTGGGATCCCCCACCTCACAGAGCAACTCCTGCTCAGCTTCATGTAGCTCTTCTGCCGGGTCATAACTGTACATGGGCAGCAGGTGGTGCCGAAGCCTGTCCACCCTGGGAAGGAAGGGGTCCCCCAATTTCCCTCAGACTAAGTGGCCTTAGGTCCCAAAACAAACATACTAGATACAACCTTTGCTTCCTACCCCAACCCCTAGGTTGCGCAAACTTTAAAAGTGACAACCTGTTCACCACAGGAAAGAAAGGGTCTCCTAATTTCCTTCTTTCCATTCCACAGACCAAGTGGCATTAGACCCCAAAACAGACATTGAGAACTAATAAGGTAAAATATACTTTCACTGAACTAAGTAAAATAACTAGTCCCCACCTTCCCAAACCCACTAAGGCACTCAAGAGAAAAAGCTATCAGTTGTTGCAACAAATTGGAAATAGAAGACCTCAAATAAATAAAGGAAATAGATGGCCTCACAGGATTTAAAATACCTAGCAGTTTTGTTGTTGAGATACCAGTAATTTAAGGTTTGCAAAACACTGCAGATATTTGATCTATGAATTGACAAAAACTGAGGCACAGAGCACTACACCGCCATTAAGGGTCTAAGGTATAATCTGAACACCAGTCCTGACTCGGCTCCCAGCATTCTGCCCAGTGCGCCACCTAGCTGTCTGATTGCCAGGCTGAAATAGAATCACCTCCCTAGAATAATGCTGCCTTCACCTGTCCCTCTTTTCCCCCTCCATCAGGAAGAGCTGCCTGCTTCCCTTTATACCTAAACAAGCACTTACCGTTTCTTCTTCTGGATGTACATCATCTGCAATAAAGATAAAGTACACTGGATAGAGGTTGGAGGACTGGAAACCCTCCCCCCAACAACTCCCATCTCCAACTAAGCAATCCTTCCATCACCCTAGGAAGAGTTTTTGGGTAATAGAAGTACAAGGAGGGATAAAGACAGGGTTTCTCTCCTTACCACAGCCACCACCACTCCTACTAAGGTGATGAGGAAGAAGGGGCCAAGCACATAGCTGACCATGGAATCGCTGGCAGCCCTGGGGGCACTAGGTGCAGTTGTGTTACTCATCACACCAGCAGCCAGGGCAGGGGCAGGAACAGCAGGGAGGAGCCGTCAGCATGGGGCACTTCGGGAGGGACACATCCACTTGGGTCCCTGGGGTCAGGAGCACAAAAGTTCTCTATTTCACTCAGGGTTCGATTCAAACCTTGAACCCCTCCAGGAGGCTGACCTTGACCTTGCCCTTTCCCTACCCGAGGTCTGAGGACACTGTGCAAGAACACTAATAATATTAACTCACATTTCTATAGGGCTTTCAAATTTATAAATTTCTCACAACAGCACTTTGAGGCAGAAAGGTGGAATCGTAGAGCTTTAAAACAAATACAAATAGCAAAATCACCTTTTTACATTGGAGGAAACTGAGGCCCAAAAAGAGACTTGGTCAGAGGCCACAAAACCAGTAAGTGACAAGACAGATTCAAACTCAGGTGGCTCCTAATCCACCAACAGAATGTACCACACCTGGGTTCAAATCCCATTGGTGTGGTCTCAATCAAGTCATAACCTTCTCTGGAGCTTGTGTATTTTTTTATCTTTTAAATGAAAAAGTTGAACTCAATGTCTAAGGTTTGTCTACTCCTTAAAATATTTTGTCTTTGTTTCACTACCCACTTCAGAATTTTAATTCAAGGTAACAGGTATTTATTAAGCAACTACTGTGTGCAGGTTCTAAGTGCTGAGAGGGATAAGTAAGAGGTGCTGGAACCCAGTTGATCATGCACCTTTTTCACTCCCCACCTTTTGGGACCAAGGCCAGACTGGGTTGGAGAGGCTCATATAACCACACTCAGAGTCTCCAATTCCAAGAGCACAAAATTCCTAACTCAGGGCAGACCTAGGGAGCCCCAACCACCCATAGCAACTACCATCTCTAAAAGGATGGCAAGATATGACACCTTCATCCCAGCAAGAGACACTTTATCGCTTCACTCTTTGATACCCCACCCCCAAGGCCAGGAAGAAGCTACATAAGCCTCAACCTTTCCAGTCCTCAAATGCACAAAACCAGGAATTGAAATTGGGTGGGCATAGAGAAGAGATGATGTCACCATTTGGTACCACGTCTAAGTCCTTCCCATTATCTCCCTAGGGCCAGTAGCACCCTTAGTTTGGCATGAGGTTGAGCAGTGAGGGGAGGGGCCTGGGGATGAACAGCATCAACAAGACCCAGCCCCAAGTTCAGAACATCCAGAGGATGTCAGGAGCAGGTGACATCACACTGGGATGGGGGAGGAGGCACTCAGACTCATGCAATCAGTTTCAGGGCAGCTCCAAAAAGCAACCTACCCCACCCCACCAGGTCCGCGGTGGGCAAGGTGTCCGGAGCTGGCCCCCATATTTATCAGGCCCAGACCACACATTACCGCCTCCCCAACTCGTGCACACGCCCAGCTTGGTTCTGGGGAACCCCGGGGCACCTGGGCATTCTTTGCCCCAGAGCCACTTCCCTCAAAGTGCACCTGTTCATCTCCCACTTCTCGCAGTCCAAGAACCTCCGGATTCTCCGGAGCCGAGTGGGAGGAAAATGAGGTGCAATGTTCCTGGGGAGAGGGGAAGCCGAGACAGCTGCCTCTTGCCAACCAGGCCTCTGCACTCCGGGTCACAGACACCGTGCCCGCACTCTGCAGCCCCCC
>JAJPUD010021425.1:898-23081 GCA_023553655.1 Myrmecobius fasciatus | reverse complement strand
AAGGAAACTATATTTTATTAAAGGGTATCATAGATAATGTAGCAATATCTATACTAAATATATATGCACCAAGTGCAATAGCACACAAATTCCTAGGGGAGAAATTAAGAGAGATGCAAGAAGAAATAGACAGCCAAACTATACTAGTGGGGGATCTCAACCTTGCTCTCTCAGAATTAGATAAATCAAACCACAAAATAAACAAGAAAGAAACTAGGGAGATAAATCAATTGTTAGAAAAGTTAGGTATGATAGATCTATGGAGAAAGTTGAATGGAGACAGTAGGGAGTTTACTTTTTTCTCAGCAGTCCATGGAACCTATACAAAAATTGACCATGTGTTAGGGCATAAAAACCTCAAAATCAAATGCAGAAAGGCAGAAATAGTAAATGCATCCTTTTCAGATCATGATGCAATAAAAATCACATGCAATATAAGGCCAGGAGAAAATAAACCAAAAGTTAATTGGAAATTAAATAATCTAATCCTGAAGAATGAATGGGTGAAAGAGCAAATCATAGACACAATCAATAATTTCATCCAGGAGAATGACAATAAGGAGACAACATACCAAAATTTGTGGGATACGGCTAAAGCGGTTATAAGGGGCAATTTTATATCTCTAGATGCTTACTTGCATAAAATAGAGAAAGAAAAGATCAATGAATTGGGCTTATTATTAAAAAAACTAGAAAAAGAACAAATTAAAAACCCTCAATTAAATACCAAATTGGAAATTCTAAAAGTAAAAGGAGAAATTAATAAAATTGAAAATAAGAAAACTATTGAGTTAATAAATAAAACTAAGAGTTGGTTCTATGAAAAAAACAACAAAATAGATAAGCCTTTAGTTAATTTGATAAGAAAAAGGAAAGAAGAAAATCAAATTGTTAGTCTCAAGAATGATAAGGGAGAACTTTCCTCCAATGAAGAGGAAATCAGAGCAATAATGAGGAGTTACTTTGCCCAACTTTATGCCAGTAAGTTTGATAATCTAAATGAAATGGAGGAATATCTACAAAAATATAGATTGCCCAGGTTAACAGAAGAGGATATAAATTATTTAAATAGCCCCATATCAGAAAAAGAAATAGAACAAGCTATTAACCAACTCCCTAAGAAAAAATCTCCAGGGCCAGATGGATTTACATGTGAATTCTACCAAACATTCAAAGAACAATTAATTCCAATACTACACAAACTATTTGAGAAAATAGGGACAGAAGGTATACTGCCAGAATCCTTCTATGAGACCGATATGGTGCTGATAGCTAAACCAGGAAGGGTGAAAACAGAGAAAGAAAACTATAGACCAATTTCCCTAATGAATATTGATGCAAAAATTTTAAATAAGATATTAGCAATGAGATTACAGAAAGTCATCCCCAGGATAGTACACTATGACCAAGTAGGATTTATACCAGGGATGCAGGGCTGGTTCAATATTAGGAAAACTATCAGCATAATTAATTATATTAATAACCAAACTAACAAAAACCATATGATTATCTCAATAGATGCAGAAAAAGCCTTTGATAAAATCCAACACCCTTTCCTATTAAAAACACTAGAGAGTATAGGAATAAATGGGCTTTTCCTTAAAATGATCAGTAGCATCTATTTAAAACCATCAGCAAGCATCATATGTAATGGAGACAAATTAAAACCATTCCCAATAAGATCAGGAGTGAAACAAGGCTGCCCACTGTCACCATTACTATTCAATATTGTATTAGAAATGTTAGCTTTAGCAATAAGAGAAGAAAAAGAGATAAAAAGAATCAGAATAGGTAATGAAGAAACCAAATTATCACTCTTTGCAGATGACATGATGGTATACTTAGAGAACCCTAGAGACTCAACTAAAAAACTACTAGAAACAATTCACAACTTTAGCAAAGTGGCAGGATTCAAAATTAATCCACATAAATCATCAGCATTTTTATATATTACCAACAAAGTTCAGCAGCAAGAGATGCAAAAAGAAATTCCATTCCAAATAGCAGATGATAGGATAAAATATTTGGGAATTTATCTGCCAAGGAAAAGTCAGAAACTATACGAACTAAATTACAAAACACTTTCCACACAAATAAAATCAGACCTAGTCAATTGGAAAATCATTAAGTGCTCATGGGTAGGCAGAGCAAACATAATAAAAATGACAATACTACCCAAACTAATCTACTTATTTAGTGCCATACCAATCAAACTCCCAAGAAATTATTTTACAGATCTAGAAAAAATAGTCGCAAAGTTCATTTGGGAGAACAAAAGGTCAAGGATCTCAAGGGGATTAATGAAAAAAAAAAAGACAGATGAAGGTGGCCTTGCTGTACCAGATCTAAAATTATATTATAAAGCAGCAGTCATCAAAACTGTTTGGTACTGGCTAAGAAATAGAGCAGTCGATCAGTGGCACAGGATAGGATATCAGGACAATCTAGGCAATAACCTTAACAATCTAGTATTCGATAAACCCAAAAACCCCAGCTTTTGGGATAAATACTCACTATTCGGCAAAAACTGCTGGGAAAATTGGAAACTAGTGTGGAAGAAATTACGGCTTGACCCATACCTAACACCACATACCAAGATAAGATCTAACTGGGTTCATGATCTAGATATAAAGAGGGACTTTGTAAGCAAGTTAGAGGAACGGAATATAGTTTATCTCTCAGACCTGTGGAGATGGAATAAATTTATGTCCAAAGAAGACCTGGAACTCCAAATTGAACACCAGATGGATAATTTTGATTATCTTAAGTTAAAAAGTTTCTGTACAAACAAAACAAATGCAGACAAGATTAGGAGGGAAGCATCAAATTGGGAAATCATCTTTACATTCAATGGTTCTGATAAAGGCCTCATTTCTAAAATATATAGAGAATTGTCTCATATATATAAGAATTCAAGCCACTCTTCAATAGATGTCGTCAAGGGATATGAACAGACAATTTTCAGATGATGAAATTAAAACCATCTCTAGTCATATGAAAAGTTGCTCCAAATCACTATTGATCAGAGAAATGCAAATTAAGACAACTCTGAGGTACCACTACACCCCTGTCAGATTGGCTAAAATGACAGGAGAAGATAACGATGAATGTTGGAGGGGATGTGGGAAAACTGGGACACTAATAAATTGTTGGTGGAACTGTGAATGGATCCAACCATTCTGGAGAGCAATTTGGAGCTATGCTCAAAAAGTTGTCAAACTGTGCATACCCTTTGACCCAGCAGTGTTTCTACTGGGCCTATATCCCAAAGAGATCTTAGAGGAGTGAAAGGGACCCACATGTGCAAGAATGTTTGTGGCAGCCCTTTTTGTAGTGGCTAGAAACTGGAAACTGAAGGGATGCCCATCAATTGGAGAGTGGCTGAATAAATTATGGTATATGAATGTTATGGAATATTATTGCTCTGTAAGAAACGACCAACAGGACGATTTCAGAGAGGCCTGGAGGTACTTGCATGAACTGATGCTGAGTGAAACGAGCAGAACCAGGAGATCATCATACACAGCAACAACAGTATTACATGATGATCAATTCTGATGGACATGGCTCTCTGCAACAAAGAATTGTCTCAAACCAGTTCCAATTGTTCACTGAAGAAAACCATATACACCCAGAGAGAGGGATATGAAATATGGACCACAATGTAACATTTTCATGATCTCTATTGACATTTGCTTGCATTGTGTTGCCTTTCTCTGATTCTCTTTTTTTTCTTGTAGATAGGATTTTTCTTGCATAACTTCTCAAGCATTTCAACATTATTAACATGTAGTGGACTTCTTGCCATCTAGGGGAGGGGAGGGGACTGTGGGTAAAATTTGTAATGGAAAGCTTTGTAAAGATCAATGTTGGGAAACTACCCATATACATGTTATACAAATAAAAAGCTTTAATAAAAAAAAACAAAAAAAAAGAAATATCTTAAAGTCCAGATAAGGCCAAATATCATTTTGTTTAAAAAAAAATTCTCTCTTTTGTAAATAGAGATAATATCTACTACATCTACTTCACAGAGTTTTGGGGAAGCTGTATGTTAGTGGGCATATTGCAGTTATTTTTTTCAGAGGATATTTTGTGGATGAAGACATTGAAGCACAAAAGAATTCATAGTTTTCTTACTTTGTTGTGTCATCCTGATTTAGGTATTAAATTCATATTTATACCATATAAAGAGATCAGAAGGGAGGCTTCTTTTTCAAAAGAAATTGAATGGAATGGAAGGATATTAATACCAGAACAAGTGGCTCCCAGCCCAATGGTCTTGTTATTATCTATTAGTCTATTTTTGAAAAGCTATTCTTAATTTTGATTACTAAAAGAAAAGAAAAAATAATTACAATATACATATTGTTAGAATAATTTCTTAATGTTGAGCATTGTCAAGCCTCAAACAACAATATTGTCAACAAGTCAACAATAATAATAATAAATAGCTCATATTTATGTAATGCTTAACATGTACCCAGATATGATATTAAGTACTTTAGAAATAGTATTTCATTTGATCCTCACAACAACTCTTGAAAGTATTATTATTACCCCATTTTATGTATGAGGAAACTGAGGTAAATAAAAATCAAGTGATTTAGTTAAATAGCTAGTAAGTGTGTGAAACTAATTTTTACTATGCATCCAACATGGTACTAATTTTTGTAGGCAATGTATTTAAGTAGGAACTGGCCAATGAGGGAGCATGGAGCTTGCATGGAAGATTCATGTAGATTTGTGGTGAGACTGCTTCTGTAATTAAGTGATTGCATTAAATGGAAGGACCCAGCTCTCCATTTCAGAACATTGCTATTACATGGCTGTTTGTTTCTATGGCATATTGCATTATGATTTTTTAAAAAGTATTTAATGTTTTCTAAAGATAAAAATGAATTGCCTGTATTTTGCAAACTCTAACATTTATGCTTTTTTGAAAACAAAATAATATTTGGCCTTATCTGATCTCTAAGATATTTCAAAGATGAGTGAGCACAGGGGCAGCTAGGTGGCACAGTGGATAGAGCACCAGCCCTGAAGTCAGGAAGACCTGAGTTCAAATCTGGTCTCAGACACTTAACATTCCCTAGTTGTGTGACCCTGGACAAGTCACTTAACCCCAATTGCCTCAGCAAAAAGCAAAAAAAAAAAGATGAATGAGCACAGTTTAAAAATCACATCTGTGAATTTAGTAACCTGGAATTACATATTTCTTATTTAGTCACTCAAATTCATCAAGAGAAGCTAGGTATACTCTGATTTATCTTCTTACTTCTCTTCTGTTTTAATAACAATCTTCAAATCATTACTCTTAGGAGAGAAAACTAAAGCAAAATGAACTTTGTTTAGTTTAGCTGTCTCTATTATCATATACCATCGACCTCAAGAAATGGTTCTATTCTTTCTCTGATTTCCCTCTTACCAATAGCATAGCTTTTTAAAAAGTCTTTTATGAAGATGGAGGAGTGCACAAACATGACTCTCTGTGACCTCCTCTGACCTTCTCTCAGACCAACAGCAGATTAAGCCTCTGAACTGACTTTGGAGTCAAAGCTCCCCCAAATATTTGGAGTACATGTTCCTGGAAGGAGTTACCTTGGAGGAGCTTCAGAACAGGTCTGTTTTAGTCGGAGGGGGGAGATTCTGCCAAGCTCAGACACAGCTCTGGGAGACAGGGCAGGAAGCTGGGCCGGGACTCAGCATGGCAGATTCTAAGCACCTGGGAAGTTTCTGTGAGCCTCTTAGGCCTCTCTGCCCTGATTGCAAGCAGGTGCTTTGGCAGATCTGCCTTTTATAAAAAGTAGATCGTAAACCATTGAGAACGCCAGACCTGGCCCCACATGCCCAGCACCAGAAGTCAATCAGCAGAACTGCCCCAGGGCAAGTTGAAGCAGTTGTCACTCCTTTGCTTTGAACAGACCTCAAGCTTTAAAAAAATTAATAAAAAACAAAAAAGAACTCTCACCATAGACAGCTTTTATGCAGAGAGAGAAGAACATACCTCAGATCTTGAGGTTCATAAAGGTAAAGCAACTTCAGAGGAAGCCACAAAGGGAGAAATGAGCTGGTCCCCATTTCACAAAATTTTCTTGAAAGATTGAATAAAGAATCTCAAAAGAGAAAAGAAAAATGGGGAAATGAATTGAGATCATTGCAAGAAGGATATAATGCCCTACAAAAAAGATATGAAAAAGACACTAATTCACTAAAAACAAAATTGGTGAAATGGAAAAAGACTGCAATGAACAAAAAAATTCAATTGGACAATTACAAAAGGAGCTTAAAAAGGTAACAGAAGAAAATAATATATTAAAAATTAGAATTGAACAAATGGAAGTGATGAATCAACAAGATTTCAAGAATCAAACAAAAACAAAAAATATTGAAAAAATAAAAGAAAATATGAAATATCTCCTAGGAAAATCAACTGACCTGTAAAACAGATCTAGGAGAGACAATCTAAGGATTATTGGACTTACTGAAAGCCATGATGAAAAAAGAACCTAGACACTATCTTCCAAAAAATCATGAAAGAAAACTTCCTTGATGTTTTGGAATCAGAAGGTAAAATCACCATCGAAAGAATTCACTGATCACCTCCTCATACCCCAAAATTACATTCCCAAGGAATATCATGGCTAAATTTCAAGACTATCGCACCAAGGAAACGATATTGCCTCCAGCTAGAAAGAAAAAAATTCAAATATAATTAGAATCAACTAGGATCTGTCAGCTTCCACATTAAAGCATTGAAGGTCCTGGAATCAGATATTCTGAAAAGGCAAAGGAACTTGGATTATAGCCAAGAATAAGCTATCCAGCTAGAATAAGCATTATCTTCCAGGGAAGAAAATGCACATTTAATGATATAAGTGAATTTCACCTATTTCTAATGAAAAGACCATAACTAAACAAAAAATTTGACCTTTGAACACAGAGTATAATTTGATTTTGCTTTGATAATATGAAAAAGAAACTAGAGGTGAAAGGGGTATAATACTGGAAAAAGAGGGAAAAGGAGGTAAAATAAGGTAAAAAAAAGGAGGTAAAAATAAGGTAAAATCTCATGAAGAGGCAAAGGAAACCTAAAATAATTGAGGGAAAGAAGGGAGGGGGAAAGAGCATTGTGTGAATCTTACTCTCATCAGATTGGGCTCTAAAAGAGAATATCAAATACATTTGGTTTCACAGAGAAACTTGTCCCTCCTTATAGGGAAGTGGAAGGGAACGGAGGAAAAGAAAGGGAAAGACTAATAGAAGGGAATATAGAAGAATTAGGGGAAAGTGTAAAAAGGGGGAGGGGCTCTAAAGGGAAGATGATTGTTTGAGGGAGGTGGTCATCAAAAGCAAAATACTTGGGAAGGGGGAAGGGAGAAAGGGGAAAGAAAAGAGAAAAACATAACTTTGGGTAAATAAGATGGCAGGAAATACAGAATTAGTTATTTTAACTGTGAATGTGAATGGGATGAACTCTCCCATAAAATGAAAGCAGGTAGCAGACTGGATTAAAAGCCAGAATCCAACAATATGTTGCCTACAAGAAACACATCTAAAGCATAGAGATACATACAGAGTGAAGGTAAAGGGCTGGAGCAGAATCTATCATGCTTCAGATGAACAAAAAAAAGCAGGGGTAGCAATCCTGATCTCAGATCAAGTAAAAGCAAAGACAGATCTAATTAAAAGAGATAAGGAAGGAAACTATATTTTACTAAAAGGTACCATAAATAATGAAGCAATATCAATACTAAACATATATGCACCAGATTCAAGAAGAAATAGACAGCAAAACTATACTAGTGGAGGATTTCAACCTTTCTCTCTCAGAATTAGATAAATCAAACAACAAAATAAATAAGAAAGAAGTTAGGGAGGTAAACAAAATGTTAGAAAAGTTAGGTATGATAGATCTTTGGAGAAAATTGAATGGAGACAGAAGGGAATTTACTTTTTTTCTGTGGTTCATGGAATGTATACAAAAATTGACCATGTGTTAGGGCATAAAAACCTCGAAATCAAATGCAGAAAGGCATAAATAGTAAATGTATTTTTTTCAGATCATGATGCAGCTAGAAAAAGAACAAATTAAAAACCTTTAATTAAATACCAAATTGGAAATTCTGAAAATAAAAAGGGAGATTAATAAAATCAAAAATAAGAAAACTATTGAATTAATAAATAAAACTAAGAGTTGGTTTTATGAAAAAAAAAACAACAAAATAGATAAGCCTTTAGTTAATTTAATTAGAAAAAGAAAAATCAAATTGTTACTCTCAAAAATGAAAAGGGAGAACTTTCCACCAATAAAGTTTCCATAAGAAAAAATCTCCAGGGCCAGATGGATTTACATGTGAATTCTACCAAATATTCAAAGAACAATTAATTCCAATACTACATAAACTATTTGAAAAAATAGGGAAAGAAGGTGTTCTACCGAATTCCTTCTATGATGCAGATATGGTGCTGATAGCTAAACCAGGTAAGGTGAAAACAGAAAACTATAGACCAATTTCCCTAATGAATATTGATGCAAAAATATTAAATAAAATATTAGCAATAAGATTACAGAAAGTCATCCCCAGGATAATACACTATGATCAAGTAGGATTTATACCAGGAATGCAGGGCTGGTTCAATATTAGGAAAACTATTAGCATAATCAATTATATTAATAACCAAATTGACAAAAATCATATGATTATCTCAATAGATGCAGAAAAAGCATTTGATAAAATCCAACACTCATTCTTATTAAAAACACTAGAGAGTATAGGAATAAATGGGCTTTTCCTTAAAATGATAAGTAACATCTTATTTAAAACCATCAACAAACATCATATGTAATGGCGAAAAACTGGAACCATTCCCAGTAAGATCAGAAGTGAAACAAGGCTGCTCACTGCCACCATTGCTATTTAATATTGTATTAGAAATGTTAGCTTTGGCAGTAAGAGGGGAAAAAAAGAGATTAAAGGAATTAGAATAGGTAATGAGGAAACCAAATTATCACTCTTTGCAGATGATATGATGGTTTACTTAAAGAACTAGAGACTCAACTAAAAAACTACTAGAAACAATTCACAACTTCAGCAAAGTTGCAGGATACAAAATAAATCCACATAAATCATCAGCTTTTTTATATATTACCAACAAAGTTCAGCAGCAAGATATACAAAAAGAAATCCCATTCAAAATAACTGTTGATAGTATAAAATATTTGGGAATCTATCTGCCAAGGGAAAGTCAGGGACTATATAAGCAAAACTACAAAACCCTTTCCTCACAAAGTTAGACCTAATCAGTTGGAAAAATATCAAGTGCTCATGGGCAGGCTGAGCAAATATAATAAAAATGGCAATACTACCCAAACTAATTTACTTATTTAGTGCCATACCAATCAAACTCCCAAAAAATTATTTAACAGATCTAGAAAAAATAGTAGCAAAGTTCATCAGGAAGAACAAAAGGTGAAGAATTTCAAGGGAATTAATGAAAAAAAAAGCTGATGGAGGTGGCCTTGCTGTACCAGATCTAAAACTATATTATAAAGCAGTGCTCATCAAAACCATTTGGTACTGACTTAAGAAATAGAGTAGTCGATCAGTGGACTAGAATAGGATCACAGGACAAACTAGGCAATAACTATAGCAATTTAGTGTTTGATAAACCCAAAGACTCTAGCTTTTGGGATAAGAACTCACTATTTGACAAAAACTGCTGGGAAAATTGGAAACTAGTATGGAAGAAAGTAGGGCTTGACCCATACCTAACACCACATACCAAGATAAGATCTAAATGGGTTCATGATTTAGATATAAAGAAAGATATTATAAGCAAATTAGAGGAATATAGGATAGTTTAACTCTCAGACCTGTGGAGAAGGAAGGAATTTGTGAACTCTTAATTGAACACCAGATAGATAATTTTGATTATATTAAGTTAGAAAGTTTTTGTACAAACAAAACTAATGCAGACAAGATTAGGAGGGAGGCAATAAATTGGGAAATTATCTTTACATTTAAGGGTTCTGACAAAGGCCTCATTTCTAAAATACAGAGAAAATTGACTCATATTTATAAGAATTCAAGCCACTCTCCAATCGATAAATGGTCAAAGGATATGAACAGACAATTCTCAGATGATGAAATTAAAACTTTTTCTAGTCATATGAAAAGATGCTCCAAATCATTATTGATCAGAGAAATGCAAATTAAGACAACTCTGTGGTACCACTACACACCTGTCAGATTGGCTAAGGAAATGATAAAGACGAATGTTGGCGGGGATGTGGGAAAACTGGGACACTGATACATTGTTGGTGAAACTGTGAACGGATCCAGCCATTCTGGAGAGCAATTTGGAACTATGCTCAAAAAGTTATCAAACTCTGCATACCCTTTGACCCAGCAGTGTTTCTTTTAGACCTATATCCCAAAGAAATCTTAAAGGAAGGAAAGGGACCCACATGTGCAAGAATGTTTGTGGCAGCCCTTTTTGTAGTGTCTAGAAACTGGAAACTGAATGGATGCCCATCAATTGGAGAATGGAAAATGGAGAATTCATATGGCATATGAATGTCATGGAATATTATTGCTCTGTAAGAAATGACTGGCAGGATGATTTCAGAGGGGCCTGGAGAGACTTGCATGAACTGATGGTGAATGAAATGGGCAGAACCAGGAGACCATTGTACACGGCAACAACAAGACTATATAATGATCAATTCTGATGGACATGGCTCTCTTCAACAATGAGATGTTTCAAACCATTTCCTATTGTTCAAGTGATAAAGAAAGCCATATACACCCAGGGAGAGGCTTGTGGGATCTGAATGTGGATCACAACATAGCATTTTCACATTGATGTTTGTTTGCATTATGTTTTCCTTCTCAGGTTTTTTTTTTCTTATAGATCCGATTTTTCTTGCACAGCAAGATAACTATAAATATGTATACACATATTCGATTTGTCAAGTATTTTAACATAATTTACATGTATTAGACTTTCTGCCATTTGGGGAGGGGGTGAGGGGAAGGAGGGAAAAATTTGTAACAGAAAGCTTTGCAAGTGTCAATGTTGAAAAATTACCTACACATATATTTTACTTTTTATTTGTAAAATATATGTGTAGTTAATTTTAGTAATTTAGTAAATTTAGTAAAAAAATTTTTTTAAATAAAAAGCCTTTTATTATCTTTAGTCATCAGCTTAAATTCCTTCTGAACTCTGACACATTTTACAGGAATGGTTCACTTTCTTAACTTATATCTGTAACTTAACATTGCTTATATCTTCTGTATATTTCTTTGAAAAAAAGTCCGATTTAGTCACTAAGTTTCCTTGTAGCTACATAATTCTGCTTAGACAGTTTCATTGTTCTATTTTGATACTTTCTGCTTGTGGGTTCAGTATTTCATCCTAGAGGATTTTCCATCCTTCTTGAATTGACTTGCACCGCAAAATACTAGTATAAGATCTATATATCCTTTTTCTGTGAATACAGTGAAAAACACTTTCAAGTTTGGGTTAAATGTTAGATCATACTTACTTCTCCTCTCATATAGCATGAACTCTATGATGGAATGGTCACTTATTCACTTGGTTCCCATTATTTTGTTTGTTTAATTAAATTTTATTCTATTTTCAAAAAAAAAAATTCAGTCTTCTCTTCCACTTCTCTCTTACACCTATTTAAAAAGTAAGACACACAAATCCCTGTTACATACATGTATAGTCAAGTAAAATAAAAACTCTATGCTTAAAATATATGCATATATTTATTATACATACATATGTATGTGTATATAGTCTGAGTTCATGAGCTTTCTGTCAGGAAGTAAGCAGTATATTTCATTATGAGTCCTCAAAAATTGTGGCTGGTTGTTGTGTTAAAATTCCTAAGTAGTCACATATGCACATACTCATAATACATGCATATGCATGTACTATACATGTCTGTACACATGTATACATTTTTCAAAATCAACCAGCATCTGCCTTCTCATTCTCCTATCCCACTCCAACTGACACATAAGAAAAAACAAAACTCATCACACACATGTATAGCAATTAAAACAAATTTATTCATTTGGACTGTGCACACATATATACATATATATAATATACATATATAGCATGTATTTTTATGTGTGTATGATACACACATATACACCTTTCTTTGTAGAATACAGAAACTAGACATTTTGGCTTATTCTACTCTGTGTCTATTGTTCTGCCTAGTTTTAACTCTATGGAACAAAATACCTTATCCTGAGTACCCCCTGCCTCCTTCTGTGTATTGTCTTCTTCCATTCGTTCTAAGCTCCTTGAGGACAAGGACTCTTTCTTTTTTATTAAGAGCATCTGACATATAGTAGGTACTTAAATATGTATTGAATTGGATTGAGGATATATACATACACACATATGTGAATTTTAAGTCCTTAACCTTTTGATCAAGAGGTAGGTAGCATGTTTCATTATTACTCCTCTGGAATTCTTAAGATTTCTTAAAATATATTCCCTAGATTCTTTTTTTTTTTTGGGGGGGGGTCATGGACTTCAGAGGGTCCAATGATACCTTACATTTTCATCTATTTTTCAGACTTTTGACTTTTTTGACTATTTCCTGTTGCTTCATGAGGTTATTAACTTCTGTTTCATTTATTCATATTTTCAGGGTGTTTGTTGCTCAGATAAGGTTTCATATCCTTTCCCCCCTAAGCTGTTAATTCTTTTTCAAGTTCATTTTTAATAGTTTTCATTTCATTTTGAATTTTTCCCTTTAGTATTCTCATCTCATAACAATTTAAAAAAAACTTTTTAAGCTCTTTTTTCATCTCTTCTAAAAATTCTAATGACAAAAAGAGTTCATGATTTGAATGGCATAGTTTATTAAAAATTAACAGAATGGTGTAGTAACATTTTAGGAATTTAAATAGAGAAATACAATAGGAACATTTATATAACAATCAACAAAAGGGAAAACAGAAACAATATTATTATAGAGACATATTATAGGTTATCAGACAAAGGTCTGAAATTCGGGTAACAGTCACAAACCTAAAATAAAGGCATAATACTATAGTGATAGTAACCAATGACCTTGGATGTCTATAAAAATGCAGAAAATATGGGTAGCAAATAAATGCTTGTTGAATCAACATGCTAACCAATGTATATACACACATAAATATACATATACACATATATACAGGCATGAGTACACATATCCACATATACATAAACATACATGCCCACATATAAATTCAGTGGGGCAAATTTGACATTGGAGCTATCACTGAATTCATCTAAAAAGCCTTTCCTTTCCTTCATCTACTAGAATACTATATTTTTTATTTTAAATTTGTGTTTTGTCTTTTTTTAAAAGTCACATGCATACTTCTCTCCCACCCCAACAAGCCTTATTAACCTGATTTTTTTGCGTGAAGTAATTGGGACTAAAAGACTTGTTCAGGGTTACACAAACTAGTGAATGTTGTGTCTGAGGTCAAATCTGAACTTGGATCCTCCTGACTTCAGGGCTAGTGTCCTATCCACTGCTCCATCTAGCTGTCTCTTAGAGCTATTCCCTATTACAAAGAATAAAAAAGAGAGAAAAAAATAGTAAAGAAAGCGACCAACCCGTCAACCAGGTCACCAAGATCTCTACCAGTTTAATAAATATTTATTGCCTTGCTATGTGGCTTAATGTAGTTTAGATACAGCACTTTTAGTAATTGTTCCACTTGTCTTCAGAAAGTAAAACTAGGAGCAATGAGCAGAAGTTGCAAGAATTAGAGAGATGTCTATTTTCTAAATTGTTCCCTGAGGTCAAGCTTAGTCATTATAATTACACAGAGTTCAAATTATTTTTTTAATCTTTCTATTTATATTTCTGTAATCATTGCATATATTTTTTCCTTATTTTCCTAATTTCACTCCATCAATTTATATCTTCCCCCCTTGCTTTCCCTTCACCTCCTCTGAACTGCTGGCTGCTGAGAATCCAACTATTTATATTGTTTAACTGTTCGTTTTGCTAGAATGAGAGTGGAGCCCCCAACTATTCCTTCTAGTTATATGAAGGAACACCAGCTTTACCATTTGCTGTCTTTATGCCCTCCCTGCCACAAAACACTGTTACCTGACCCACTGATGCAACCTATAGATCTCTGGACCTTGCCATTCACCCTGTAGCAGAGCTTACCTTCATGCATTGTCTCTTCCAGTTAGAATGTGAACTGCTTGGAAGCAAAAGCTCTCTCTCTCATTTTTTCTATTTCTATTCCCAGTTTTTAACAGTTATTACCATGTATTTAAGAGATTTGATGTGGTTTTTTTTCATTTAAATGCTTCTCTAAATTCTTTGTGTTCATTATTTATTTTCAAATTTTATAAAATTATATTATTTCATTACATTTTTCTACCAATTTTAGTGAATCATTCTCCAAAGAATAGACTTTTATTTCGTTTCCCAGTCTTTGATACCACAAAAAGTGTTACTATGAATATTTGATGTACATAGGTCCTCTCTGGTTTTTTTTTTCAAACCTTCTTTGGAAACATATGTTGCAACATGATCCTTGAGGCCAGACATTTCAGTCACTTTTAAAGCATATTTCCAAATATGTTTAAGCATATTAAAGCAAATATGCTTAAAGCATATAATCCAAATTTCTTGCCAGAACTTTAGATCAAGCAATACTTTAACCCACGGTTTATTAATGTGCCTGCCTTTCTTAGCCTCTCTAGCATTGACTCCCTTATATTTTTCTAACCTTGTCAATATTGTGAGTATGGAGTAAAATCTCATAATTGTTCTGACATATTTCTCTATTAATAATTATTTTGAAGAATCTCATGTGATTGCTAAAAGTTTGTAATTCTTTGAAAACTCTGTTCATGACTCAGAGACCAATTGTTCATTAAAGAATAGCTTTTGTACTTTTGCATTGACTGTGATGGGTTGAGAGGGAAGGATATTGGATCCTTTCAGAAATAACCAGCACAAAGTGTTTTCTCCCAATTGATGGCATCAGCCTGGCCTATATTAAGAGCCTAATAAATGGTTATTGCTTTGCCATATGGTTTAAAGTGGCCTATATATAGCTTTCCCACTTGCCCCCCAAAAGAAGTAGGAACAATGTGTAGAAGTTGCAAATAAACAGTCAATAAGTATTTATTAAGTATGTACTAGGTGCCAGGCACTATACTTAAAACACCGGTGTTGTCACTATTCCATATTAAAGCTCAAACTAAAAAGGTTCATACCACATGAGGAATAACTAATGGAACTAATAGTGATGTTTCTTAATTGGATTTTTATATGAAGGATTGTTTTATAAACTGGGGATTATATTATTTTTACTCAAAGAGTAGCATGAGGAGCAACTGATGAGAATTGTGGAGATAGAGATTTTTACTGAGTATATAAAAGCACATTTAAATAACTAGAACTATTCAACAGCAGAATGGCTTGTCTGATGACCTTCATTTCACTAGGAGTGTTTACAAGCAGAAGCTAGCGAAGGAAAACCGTAGCTAAAAGAAAAAAATCTGAGAAAAGAAACACAATGCAAGTAAACATCAACAGAGAGCATGAAAATGTTATGTTGTGGTCCACATTTCATATTCCTCTCTCTGGGTGTATATGGCTTTCTTCACTGAACAACTGGAACTGGTTTGAAACATCTCATTATTGAAGAGAACCATGTCTATCAGAATTGATCATCACATAACCTTGTTGCTGTGTACAGAATCTCTTGATTCTATTCACTTCACTCAGCATCAGTCCATGCAAGTCTCTCCAGGCCTCTCTGAAGTCATCCTGCTGGTCGTTTCTTACAGAACAATAATATTCCATGACATTCATATACCATAATTTGTTCAACCATTCTCCAATTGATGGGCATCCATTCAGTTTCCAGTTTCTAGCCACTACAAAAAGGGCTGCCACAAACATCCTTGCACATGTGGGTCCCTTTCCTTCCTTTAAGATCTTTTTGGGATATAAACCCAATAGAAACAGTGTTGGGTCAAAAGATATGCACAGTTTGATAACTTTTTGAGCATAGTTCCAAATTGCTCTCCAGAATGGCTGGATCCATTCATACTTTCACCAACAATGTATCAGTGTCCCAGTTTTCCCACATTCCCTCTAACATTCGTCATTATCTTTTCCTGTCATTTTAGCCAATCTGACAAATGTGTAGTGCTATCTCAGAGCTGTCTTAATTTACATTTCTCTGATCAATAGTAATTTGGAGCACCTTTTTATATGACTAGAAATAGTTTTAATTTCATCATCTGAGAATTGTCTTCATATCCTTTGAACATTTATCGATTGGAGAGTGGCTTGAATTCTTATAAATATGAGTTAATTTTCTCTATATTTTAGAAATGAGGCCTTTATCAGAACCCTTAAATGTAAAGATGATTTTCCAATTTATTGCTTCCCTCCTAATCTTGTCTGCATTAGTTTTGTTTGTACAAAACCTTTTTAATTTAATATAGTCAAAGTTATCTATCTGGTTTTCAATTAAAAGTTCCAGTTCTTCTTTGGACATAAATTTATTCCATCTCCACAGGTCTGAGAGGTAAACTATACTATGTTCCTCTAATTTGCTTATAATATCACTCTTTATATCTAAATCATGAACCCATTTAGATCTTAACTTGGTATGTGGTGTTAGGTGTGGGTCAAGCCCTAATTTCTTCTACACTATTTTCTAATTTTCCTAGCAGTTTTTGTTGAATAGTGAGTACTTTTCCCAAGAGCTGGGGTCTTTGGTTTTATCAAAGACTAAATTGCTAAAGTTGCCTAGTTTGTCCTGTGATCCTATCCTATGCCACTGATTGATGGTTTTGATGACCGCTGCTTTATAATATAGTTTTAAATCTGGTACAGCAAGGAATACAAGCATTTTCTTAAAGAAAAATGTTCAAGTCTGTCCTATGAAGAATGGATGTCCCTCTTCCCTAGTGAATTGGTTCTTATAAGAATATTTTTGTAATTCCATTCCTACCAAAGAAATTAGTCATAGGTTTCAATGGGGTATTTTAATGGGAAAAAAAATCTTATTTGTTGGTAAATGAGCTATTAAGACCTTTTTTTGGCATAAATGTAGACAACTTTAACAAGAATACATAGCCCTTAGATGGTGCAGTGGATAGAGCACTAGCCCTGAAATCAGGAGGACCTAAGTTCTAATCTGGTCTCAGACACTTAACACTTCCTAGGTGTGTGACTGTAGGTAAGTCATTTAACCCCAATTGCCTCAGCAAAAAGCAAAAAAACAAAACAAAACAAACAAGAAAGAATACATAGCCTTGATTATATTATTTGAAAACAAGGGGGGGCGGAGCCAAGATGGCGAACTGCAGACAGCTTTCTCTGTGAACTCCTTTGGGACCTTCCCTCAAACCCAGACAAAGTGAGCCTTCGAACTGGTTTGTGAGTGAAGGCTCCGCCAAACATTTGGACTACAACGCACTTCTATCAAAAATCTACCTTGAAAGAACTCCAGAGAAGGTTAGCCTCAGGGGAAATCGGCCGCTGGTCGCAATCAGACTCCAGCCGGGGCGGAAGTCAGGGCTGGGATAGAGGGTCAGATTTAAGGTACCCAGGAAGCCCCTGGGAGACGCCTGGGCCACTTTGCTCTGCTTGCGGGCAGGTGCTTTGACAGATCTGCCTTTGGTAAAGGGTGGATGGAGAGAAGCTGAAAACGTGGTCCTAGTGCGAATCTAGCCCCACCAGCCTCACACCGGAAGTCAACTCGGCAAACTGCCCCAGGGCAAATACAAATCGTTGCAGTTTTCTCTGTTTTTGACCAATATCCCAACTTTAAACCATGAGCAAGAAGCAGAAGAGGGCTCTCACCATAGAAAGCTTTTACGGAGAAAAAATAGAACAGTCCCCAGATCCTGACATTATGAAAACAATCCCAGATGAAGCCACAAAGACAGACTTAAGTTGGTCTCCCTTTCAGAAGGCTTACCTGGATGATTGCATTAAGAATCTCAAAAGAGAGCTAGAAGAAGAATGGGGAAATAAATTGAGATCAGGGCAACAGAAATATCAAAAACTGGAAAATAGGACTGGTGAATTGGAAAAAGAAAACAGTTCATTGAAAAACAAAATTGGTGAATTGGAAAAAATCACCAACTCATTGGAAAATAAAAATGGTGAACTGAAAAACAAAATTGGTGAATTGGAAAAAGACAACAATTCACTGAAAAACAAAATTGGTGAATTGGAAAAAGACAACAATTCACTGAAAAATAAATCTGGCAAAATGGAAAAAGAATGCATTGAATCAAGAAACTCAATTGGCCAGCTACAAAAGGAGCTAAAAAAGATAACTGAAGGAAATAATACTTTAAAAATTAAAATTGAACAAATAGAAGTAAATGACTCAATAAGACTTCAAGAATCAGTTAGACAAAAACAAAAAAATGAAAAAATAGAAGAAAATATGAAATATCTCCTAGGAAAAACAACTGACTTGGAAAACGGAACCAGGAGAGACAATTTAAGAATTATCGGACTCCCTGAAAGCCACGATGAAAAAAAGAACCTGGATGCTATCTTCCAGGAAATCATGAAAGAGAATTGCCCTGATGTTTTAGAATCAGAAGGCAAAATTGGCATTGAAAGAATTCACCGATCACCTCCAGAAAGAGACCCCAAAATTAAAACCCCAAGGAATATCGTGGCCAAATTTCAGGACTATCGCACCAAGGAAAAGATATTGCAAGCAGCTAGAAAGAAACAGTTCAAATACCGAGGAACTGTCATTAGAATTACACAGGATCTGTCAGCTTCCACTTTAAAGGATCGAAGGGCCTGGAACCAGATATTCCAAAAGGCAAAAGAACTTGGATTACAGCCAAGAATAAGTTATCCAGCTAGAATGAGCATCATCTTCCAGGGAAGAAGATGGTCATTCAATGATACAGGAGAATTTCACCTATTTCTAATGAAAAGACCTGATCTGAAAAAAAAAATTTGACCTCCAAGTAGAGAACTCAAGAGAAGCATAAAAAGGTAAAAAGGAAGACTCTTGAGAACTCTATTTCTACTATAGGTATCCTTTAAAGAATGGCAGTATAATTTGATTTTTCTTAGATAATAATGGAAAAGAAATTAGAGGTGGAAGGGATACCATACTGAAAAAGAAAAAGAGGGGAGGGAGGAAAGGAGGCAAAATAAAGTAAAAATAAAGGAGGTAAAATAAGGCAAAATCTTATAAAGAGACATAGAAGATCTAATATAATTGAGGGAAAGAAGGGAGGGCGATGAGTATTGTGTAAGCCTTACTCTCATTAGATTGGACTCTAAGAGAGTATATCAGACACATTTGGCTTCAAAGAAAGACCTGGCCCTCCTTGTGGGAAGGTAGGAGGGAGGGGAGAAAAGGAAAGGGATAAACTAATAGAAGGATTAGGGGAAAGGTATAAAGGGGAGGGAGGGACTCTAAAGGGAGGAGGATTATTGGTGGGAGGTGGTCATCAAGAGCAAAGTACTGGGGAGGGGGGAAGGGTGAGAGGGGAAAAGGGAAGAGAAAATCATAACTCTGGGTAAATAAGATGGCAGGGAATACAGATATAGTTATTTTAACTGTGAATGTGAATGGGATGAACTCTCCCATAAAACAGAAGCGGGTAGCAGACTGGATTAAAAGCCAGAATCCTACAATATGTTGTTTACAAGAAACACATCTAAAACATAGAGATACATACAGAGTGAAGGTAAAGGGCTGGAGCAGAATCTTCTATGCTTCAGGTGAACAAAGAAAGGCAGGGGTAGCAATCCTTATCTCGGATCAAGTAAAAGCAAAAATAGATCTAATTAAAAGAGATAAGGAAGGAAACTACATTTTACTAAAGGGTTCCATAGACAATGAAGCAGTATCAATACTTAACATATATGCACCAAGTGGTATAGCATCCAAATTCCTAGAGGAGAAGTTAAGAGAGATGCAAGGAGAAATAGACAGTAATACTATACTAGTGGGAGATCTCAACCTTGCTCTTCAGAATTAGATAAATCAAATTCCAAAATAAATAAGAAAGAAGTTAGGGAGGTTAAAAAAAAGGCTAGAAAAGTTAGGTATGATAGATCTCTGGAGGAAATTGAATGGTGATAGAAGGGAGTATACTTTTTTCTCAGGGGTTCATGGAACTTATACAAAAATTGATCATGTGTTAGGGCATAAAAACCTCAAAATCAATTGCAGAAAAGCAGAAATAGTAAATGCATCCTTCTCAGATCATGATGCAATAAAACTCACATGTAATATAAGGCCAGGAGAAAATAGGCCACAAGTTATTTGGAAATTAAATAATCTAATCCTGAAGAACGAATGGGTGAAAGAGCAAATTATAGACACAATCGAAAATTTCATCCAGGAGAATGACAACAATGAGACAACATACCAAAATTTGTGGGACACGGCTAAAGCAGTTATAAGGGGTAATTTTATATCTCTAGATGCTTACTTGCGTAAAACAGAGAAAGAGAAGATTAATGAACTGGGCTTACAATTAAAAAAGCTAGAAAAAGACCAAATCAAAAACCCTCAATTAAATACCAAATTGGAAATTCTGAAAATTAAAGGGGAGATCAATAAAATTGAAAATAAGAAAACTATTGAATTAATAAATAAAAGTAAGAGTTGGTTTTATGAAAAAACCAACAAAATAGATAAGCCTTTAGTTAATTTGATTAGAAAAAGAAAAGAGGAAAATCAAATTATTAGTCTCAAAAATGATAAGGGAGAACTTTCCTCCAATGAAGAGGAAATTAGAGTAATAATTAGGAGTTTCTTTGCCCAACTTTATGCCAATAAATTTGAGAATGTAAATGAAATGGAGGAGTATCTACAAAAATATAGATTGCCCAGATTAACAGAAGAGGAAATAAATTATTTAAATAGCCCTATTTCAGAAAAAGAAATAGAACAAGCTATTAATCAACTCCCTAAGAAAAAATCTCCAGGACCAGATGGATTTACATGTGAATTTTACCAAACATTCAAGGAACAATTAATCCCAATACTATATAAACTATTCGAAAAAATAGGGAAAGAAGGTGTACTACCAAATTCCTTCTATGACACAGATATGGTGCTGATAGCTAAACCAGGTAGGGAGAAAACTGAGAAAGAAAACTATAGACCCATTTCCCTAATGAATATTGATGCAAAAATTTTAAATAAGATTTTAGCAACAAGATTACAGAAAGTCATCCCCAGGATAATACATCATGACCAAGTAGGATTTATACCAGGAATGCAGGGCTGGTTCAATATTAGGAAAACAATTAGCATAATCAATTATATCAATAACCAAATTAATAAAAACCATATGATTATCTCCATAGATGCAGAAAAAGCCTCTGATAAAATCCAACACCCATTCCTATTAAAAACACTGGAGAGTATAGGAATAAATGGGCTTTTCCTTAAAATGATTAGTAGTATCTACTTAAAACCTTCAGCAAGTATCATATGTAATGGAGTCAAACTAGAACCATTCCCAGTAAGATCAGGAGTGAAACAAGGCTGCCCACTGTCACCATTATTATTTAATATTGTCTTAGAAATGTTAGCTTTGCCTAAACTAATCTATTTAGTGCTATACCAATCAAACTCCCAAGAGATTATTTAACTGAACTAGAAAAAATAACGACAAAATTCATCTGGAAAAACAAAAGGTCAAGAATTTCAAGGGAATTAATGAAAAAAAATGCAAATGAGGGTGGCCTAGCTGCACCAGATCTAAAACTATATTATAAAGCAGTGGTCACCAAAACCATTTGGTACTGGATAAGAAATAGAGTAGTGGATCAGTGGAATAGGTTAGGTTCACAGAACAAAATACTCAATGACAATTGTAATCTAGTGTTCGATAAACCCAAAGACCCCAGTTTTTGGGATAAAAACTCACTATTTGACAAAAACTGCTGGGATAATTGGAAACTAGTCTGGAAGAAATTAGGCATTGACCCACACCTAACACCATATACCAAGATAAGGTCAAAATGGATTCATGATCTAGGCATAAAGAATGATATTATAAACAAATTAGAACAATGTAGGATGGTTTACCTCTCAGACCTGTGGAGGGGGAAGGAATTTGTGACCAAAGAAGAACTAGAGGTCATCATTAATCA